>AWOL01S0017092.1:363360-445860 GCA_000715115.1 Nicotiana otophora
ATATATATATATATATATATATATATGTATCATGCATTTCATGTCAGTCACCGTCAGAGGCACTCAGATGTTACAGGTTGGATATTCTCTATCCCTGCTTACATTACTTTTCTTATTTATGCTTTCTTGCCTTACATGCTCGGTACTTTATTCATACTAACGTCCCTTTTATTTGTGGATGCTGCATGTCGTGCTGCAGGTCCTGATAGACATGTAGACTCAGCTCACCCACCAGGGTACTTTATTCTTGGTATGCACTTTTGTTATAGACATTATGGGTATGTCGAGGCCCTGTTCCATCAATTTTTCAGCACTTATGTTCCTTTACAGGCTCATAGACAGGTGTCGACTCATGTATAGTTTGGATTGCCTTGTCGGCTAACATTTGTTGTATAGTCTCTCATGGCAGCTTGTTAGCTCGTACCTTATATATAGTTTAATGATAGCCTTGTCGCCCTATGACTGGCACCCGGGCCATACCTGCCGAGCACTAACGTACATCTCTAATATTCACCTTGTTTTCTTTCAGCGATGCCTTCGACTAGGAAGCAAGCGATTAGTAAATAGTTTGACACAGCTGTGGGAGAGGATACCAGTCAGGGGCCTCCAGCTAGAGCAGGCCAAAGTGAGGCTCGGAGCGAGATGCCGTCTCATACCTAATCTACTCCGTATCCTCCAGAGGATATTAGGAGGGGCCAAACACCTCTAGCTCCTCGGTCTGGCACTACAGAACACGATGTGCCTAGTGCGGTGCAGTTGTTGAATAGATTGGTAGCTTTTCAGGCTCTGAGGTAGAATATTAGTGCTGCTGATAAATCGATTAGTGTGATAGTTTGTGATTTTATTAATCTGGACCCTCCAGTGCAAGAGTTCATCGTACATTGTGGGTTATGCATGCTAATGATACTGAGGCGGTAGAGTTGGCTTGTTATCGGTTAAGGGCTTTAGCGGTTTTGTGGTATGATAGTTGGGAGAGATCCAGGGGTCCGAACGCTCCTCCAACTAGTTGGAAGGAATTTTCTGAGGCTTTTCTTCGTCACTACTTACCAATTGAGATACGACGAGCTAGAGCTGATATGTTCTTGATTCTTTAGCAAGGTATGCTCCCCATATGGTGGCCGAGATGAGCGATAGGGTGAACCTGTTTGTGAATTGGTTGGGACCACATTGGATAAATGAGTGCACGACAACCTCCTTGGTGGAGGGCATGTATATTTCCCATATTCAGGTTTATGCCCAGACACTAGAGGATGGTAAGCGCCAGAAAAGGGCAGATAGGGAGCAGGGTAGGGGCCACCATGATAGGGCGAGATTCGCAGGGTATTATGGGGACTTCAGAGGTAGTATCAGGCCCCAGTCTTCAAGGAGTTCCGCGCCACCTGTAGCAAGTGCTTCTCCACAGATTCAGAGGCCTCAGTATGATTGATTCATCTATTTTGGTCAAGGTTAGAGTTCGCGGGCATCAGGCTCACAATATCATAGAGATACTAGTCAGACGAGACCCCCAACACCTCGTTCGTATCAGTACGGCAAGGCCCACTTTGGACTATTCCTTCGAGGTTCCAATGCGTGCTATTCTTGCGGACTGTCATGCCCCAATCTCGGGGAGTGTGACCGGCGCCTAACTGAGATAACCCGACCGAGGAAGCCTGTACAATACCTTCTACCCGAACTCACCCATGAAAAAAGAGAAGATCTATTTCATTAATTAGACCATAAGAAAATCGTGAGAGCAACAACAATTCATTACCATTAGTTACATCATTTATACGTCTCCAAAATATTACATTACACATTCATAATATAGAAGTGAAACATGTGATATAAATACAACATTCTAGTTTGACTTTCCCAACACCAATATACAACCCACACCATGTCTACAGTGCCTATAATAGATACAAAATAGTACTATGATAGGGCGACAACAAGGCCCTGACTATACCTCAAAACATAATACACAAGAACCAAAAGATACACGACCTTGAAATGAAGTGGGGCTCACCAAGTCAGCTGGGAAGAGAGTGTACCGCTATCACTGATCAATGTCGCCTGCTGTGGAACCACCTGCATCCATTAAAGATGCATTACCCCTAGAAAAAGGAACGTTAGTACATATAGAATAGTACTAGTATGAATGACTAAACAGCTTCTCAATAGAATGAGTAATAATACAAGGAAGAACAATCATAGAATCAATGGGAGCCTCAAACAATACTAAGAAATCAAGTTAGGAGCAAGATAAGATTTCAAGTAAATTTTCATATTTTAGGTTGGGAGATCTTTAGCACCGATAAACCACCATCTCTTTAGCAGGTAGTCCGATCACGGCCCGATCGGCTAGGCCGTCTCACCCAAAGACATCCAATTTCAATCAGTATCTCAAGCTCAATCACCACCATGTGTGCGGCATAGTGTCCGATCTCAACCCAATCGGCTAGGCCGTCTCACTACAATGTCATGTGGATCGACATCACCCTTTACTAGCAATCAGCTCATGCCATTTAAGGGCAATAATCTCACCACAACAATCTCATCCCATATAAGGGGATTAATCACCATCCACTCCTACACCCACACATTTAGTTTCGGGGATAGGTTCTTTCAACCTACCCTTCCTCAGTGACTAACGATACTCCCAAATGTTTATTATATAAAGGATTTTAAGCTCATTTCATAGTCTTTTACTCATCTTTTCATTTCATTGGCACTAGTGGCCACAAATGTAATATCATTCTTGGCACGTCGGCCATATTTCATATTTCATGTTCACCCCTTTCATTTTCAAACATCATCATGGATTATCAACAACAAAGCATCTCTAATCACGACTTTTAGTACACATATGAGCAAATAAGAGTCCTTGGCACATTGAGTTTACTTTCACAATTTGGCATAATAACTAGCAATTGAGACATAATTGAATTCATAATATTTCGACACATGGTCAGATTTGAATACAATCTCGAAGGATAACACAATATGATAAGAGCATTCGGAACACATTTTGAACATATATCTTTCGACACATAGTTTATTCGGAATAATCAAATTTATAATGAACAACTCGAAACATGAGACGTAAGATCTTGAGCCAATCATAATTACGATTTACGACGACATCATGAGCTTCGATTCTACAAAAGGAGTTTAGCCAACATACCTTGCTTTGATCTCCCTAAATATACAATGATCAATAAATCCTAGCAACCTCAATCTATTTAGAAACATAACAAAATTGAACCGTAATTAGGGAGATACTTAAGGGTTCAGCTCATTTTAGCATTTTATTAAACACTAGGTGGGGATTATGATTTCAAGGTCCTCCTATGGTGGATTCCTTCATCCCACAACTCAATATCTACCCTTTTGAGCTCAACAACCTTCCCACAACTCGGTTGGTACATGCATGCATAGATAACACCCCCATACCTAAGAATCACACTCCTCATTGCCCATCTTCTACCCCAAACTCGAAATTGAAGACTAAGGTATGGAACCTTACCTCTTGGATGAAGACCTTGTGAGTTTTTCTTGTGAATTCTTCAAAACTTGAGCAAAGACCTCCATTCTCTCTAAAACACTTACCTCTCTCTAAAATGGCAGAATTCCTCTTCAAAAATTGTCCTTTAAGTCTATTTATTAAAATAGGGTCGGGTTTTAAAAATAGGAAAATAGACCCTACGAATTCAGCTCTGCAGTCACAGGCTAGACCGCAGAATAGATATGCAGCCTGCAAAATGGGCCGCGAAAGTGTTGCAAAAAATTGGGCTGCCCTGGATCAGTTTGCGGTCAGGTCCGAGGTCCGTAGACTAGTTTTGCGGCTGCAAAATGGACCGCAGAATCACCCTATGAATTTTATCATGCCAACTCTGTGAAAAAAGTGCGACCTGCGAAACGATTATGCGGTCGCATAGATGACCACAAAATGACCTCCAAAATTGGCCATTTTTCTGCTTCACTCCGCGGCGGATCTGCGATCCGCGGAATAGTTCTGCGGTCGCATGATGGACTGCTGAAATGCCATGTTCTGCAATAATTTTTCTTCAACTCCCCAATGCATTGTTCAAGCCAAACAGTCCATACGAGGCCTTACACTCTCCCCCGCTTAAGATCATTCGACCTCGAATGAGGGTCAAAATCTCCCATTAGCATTCAGTGTGACTCAACTATTACTTCACACACTAGTAGTTCCAAATATTTGACTAACTCCCCAAATCTCCAGTATTATCGGCAGAGTTTCCCCTATAACTGGGCCTATCCACATGTCATAGAACCACAGAAACCAAACCTAACAACATATACATAATCCAACGACGAAACATAACATGAAAGAAATATCAATTGTGGTCTCATAAGAAATATATATTACTAGAAAGGAACACCCTTAACATCAACTATGCAAGTGATACAAAATTCATAGAAGGTAAGCTCTCAACATTTTCATAGAGCACAACTACATAGTTACATAGCTATTCAAACAAATAAGGATACTTCTTCTTCATCTCTTCCTCGGCCTCCAAAGTGGCTTCTTCAACCTGTTAGTTTCGCCATAGCACTTTCACCGAGGCAATCTCTTTATTTTTCAGCTTTCAAACCTGGATGTCAAGAATGGCAACTGGAATCTCCTCATAATTCAATTCTTCATTAACCTCAATAGTTTCAATAGGAATAATAAGCGACGGGTCTCCAACCACCTACTTGAACATGGATACATGAAACACCGGGTGCACTTAGGACATCTATAGAGGTAACTTAAACTTGTAAGCCACCCGACCAATCCTCTGAATGATTCTGTAAGATCTGACACACCTTGGACTCAAATTCTCTTTCTTACCAAACCGCATTATACCCTTCGGGGGGGGGGGGGGGGGGGGGAACCTTTACGAATACCTAATCATCCTCTTTTAACCATAAATCCCTGCGACGCACATCTGAATAGGACTTCTGACAACTCTGAGCAGTTTTTAACTGTTTCGTAATGATCTTAACCTTCTCCATAGCCCGATGCATGAGGTCTGGCCCAATCAACTCTGCTTCCCCAATCTCGAATCATCGAATGGGATATCTACATCTCATACCATATAAAGCCTCAAACAGTGCCATCTGAATGCTAGCATGACAACTACTGTTGTAGGCAAATTCTATGAGTGGCAAATTATGCTCCCAGCTACTCTTGAAGTCAAGAACACAAGCGCGTAACGTATCCTCAAGTTTCTGAATAGTCTGCGCAGCCTGCCTGTCGGTCTGTGGATGGAAGGTCGTACTAAGATTCACCTCAGTACCCAAACCTTGCTGCAATTTCCTCCAAAAGTTAGTTGCAAACTGTGCCCCTCGGTCTGAGATGATAGAAATCGGAGTGCCATGCAACCTGACTATTTTCTTGATATACAACTGAGCATAATGTTCCGTTGTGTCGGTAGCCTTAACAGGTAAGAACTAGGATGATTTCGTGAGTCTATCCACAATCACCCAAATTGAGCCAAATTTGCGAGGGGTGCAAGGTAGTCCTATCACAAAGTCCATATTGATCATCTCCCACTTCCACTATAGAATTTCTATGTTCTGTGCCAACGCACCAGGCCTTTGGTGTTCGGCCTTCACTTGCTGACAATTTGGACATCTTGCCCCAAATTCCGCTACATTCCCTTTCATATCTTTCCACTAGTAGACTTTCATGAGGTCATGGTACATCTTTGTAGAGTGTGGGTGCATGGAATACCTAGAATTGTGAGCCTCAGTCAAGATTCTTTCCTAGAGACCATCTACATTTGGAACACATAATCGCCCTTGGTACCGTAGTGCACCATCATCCATACCAAGCGAAAAAGCCATATTCTTATGCTTATGAATTCCCTCTTTCAATTGTACCAATAATGGATCATTGTATTGCTTCTCATTGACTTCCACAACAAGCGATGATTCAGCCCTATTTTGCTTAATTACCCTTCCTACACTAGAGTCCGCAAGTCGAACTCCCAAACTAGCTAACTGATGGACTTCCCTGGCCAACGGCCTTTGATATGCTTCCAGGTGAGCTAAACTACCCATAGATTTCCGGCTAAGAACATCTGCCATAACATTAGCCTTCCCCAGATGATATAGGATATCGATGTCATAGTCCTTGAGTAACTCAAGCCATCTTCTTTGCTCCAGATTCAATTCTTTCTGTTTGAAAATATATTGAAGTCTCTTATGGTCTGGGAATATATCCACATGGACCCCATACAAGTAATGACACCAAATCTTCAATGCAAAAACCACCGCCGCAAGCTCTAAGTCATGTGTTGGATAGTTCTTCTCATGATTCTTGAGTTGCTTAGAGGCATATGCGATCACTTTGCCATGTTGCATCAATACACACCCAAGTCTGATCCTTGAAGTATCGTAATATACCAAAAACCCATTCGTACCCTCTTGTAGGGTCAACGCCTGTGTCGTAGTCAATCTTGATTTCAACTCTTGGAAGCTCCTTTCACAAGCATCTGGCCATTGGAACATCACTGCCTTCTGTGTCAATTTAGTCAACGGAAAGGCAAGAGTAGAGAACCTCTCCACAAACTTCCTGTAATACCCAGCTAAGCCCAAGAAACTACAAATCTCAGTTGGAGTTCTAGGTCTAGGCCGATTCTTCACCGCTGCAATCTTCTGAGGGTCAACCTTAATTCCTTCTCGGGAGATGACATGACCCAAGAATGTGATGTATTCAAGACAAAATTCACACTTCGAGAACTTCGCATACAACTTGTGCTGATATAGAGTCTGCAGAACTGGCCTGAGATGATCGGCATGGTCCTCTCCACTTCGTGAATATACAAGAATATTGTCAATGAACACTATCATAATGGAGTCAATAAAAGGCTTTAAGAGTCGATTCATAAGATCCATGAAAGCTGCCGGGGCATTTGTTAGCCCATAAGACATCATTAGAAACTCAAAGTGCCCATACCGGGTTTTGAAAGCTGTTTTCAGAATATCCTGCTCCCTGATCTTCAATTGGTGATATCCGGATCATAAACCAATTTTTGAGAAGTACTTAGCACCTTGCAATTGGTCAAACAAGTCACTTATCCTTGGCAGTGGGTACTTATTCTTGATCGTGGCCTTGTTGAGTTGCTGATAGTCAATACACATTCTCAGTGACCTATCTTTCTTCCTTACAATGAGGACCGGTGTGCCCCAAGCGACACACTCGGCCGGATGAAACCTTTCTCTAATAAATCCTTCAATTATTCCTTTAGTTCCTTCAATTCTACCGATGCCAATATGTAGGGTGGAGAATATATAGGTTACGTGCCTAGCATCACATCAATCCCAAAATCAATCTCCATGTATGATGGAATCCTAGAGAGCTCATAAAGAAAGACCTCCGTAAATTCATTCACAACTGGTACAGACTCAAGTGTAGGTGCCTCATCCTCGGTGTCTACAACTCGAACCAAATGGTAAATACACCCTTTGTTTATCACCATTGTGGCCTTAAGGTAAGAAATAAAGCTACCCTTCGGCACCACATCATCCCCCTTCCATTCAATAACTGGCTCATTTGGTATCTCAAACCTAACGGGTCTGGTTCGGCAATCAAGTTCGGCAAAACATGAATAACGACAAGCAATCCCCATTATTACATCAAAAGCAACCATTCCCACTTCGATTAGATTCGCCATGGGGTCCCGACCACGCACCGTGACAACACAATCCCTATAAACCCGCGTAGCCATAATAGACTCACCAACTACATTAGATACAGAGAACGGTTCACGAACCTTTCTGGTTCTATCCCAAATTCCATAGCAACATAAGGAGTGGCATATGACAAAGTGGAACTAGGATCAATAAGGGCATATACATCATAGCATTGAAATGGTTGGGTCCTCCCGAACTCTGTGCACCACCCCTAGCTACACCACGCTCTGCGGGTGCTGGAGTGCCTCGAGCTGGAGGAGGTACTGCAGATGTAGTGGCTGTAGAAGTAGCTGGATGTGCCTTACCCTTTCCCAACCTCTTGGCAGGACGAATCGTAATCCTTCTGAATGTGACCCCTCATACCGCACCCGTAGCACATGGGTAGGTCCATCTAGCAGACCCCTAATTGCATTTTCCCACACCTTGTTCTTGGGGGCCTCCGTTGCTGCTAGAATCTCCCACCAAACCTACCCTTCTGGTAGGATCCCGTGTTTTCCTGACCGAGCCTAAAACAGCTCCACTGCTACTGACTGGGCCCTTATGGATGTGCACTGATTGAAGACTGGGCAAAGGACTGGGATGGCCCTGATGACCCTCCCCTAAATGTCGACCTACCACCATCACCACAAGAAGAACCACCAAAGTTGCCCGCGGATCGGGCCTTATTGCATCCCTCTCACTCCATTTTATTCTTCAGTTTGCGGTTCTCTATGGCTTTATCAAATACCACCATCTTCCCAAAATTCATATCATAATTCAAGGTAGTTGTAGCGGCCTCGTTAATAACCAAGGGGCTGAGGCCCTGCACAAACCCGCACACTCTAGCCTCCATAGTGATCAACATGTAAATATCATACTTGGACAGGCGCGCGAATCTCATATGGTACTCCCACACATTCAGGCTACCTTTCCTTAGGCTCTTAAACTCAATGGCACGGGCTGCCTTAGTCTCGGAAGGCAAGAAATGATCAATGAAGGCATCGATAAACTTATTCTACCTCACCGGAGGGCATCCCTCCTCACGGGACTCCTCCCACAGCTCAATCCAAGAATATGCCACCTCTTTCAGGCGGTAGGAAGCCAACTCGACTACTTCAGTCTCAGTAGCACGCATAACTCGGAGGGTCTTGTGCATCTCATCAATGAAGTCATCGGGGTCCTCCTCGGGATTAGTAGCCTTGAACAGTGGAGGATCTAACTAAAGAAACTTGTTCACTCTAGAACTAGCAAAATCCTCTGGCTGACTGGAAGAAGTAGGTGCAACATTCGATCTCTAGGCTTAGGAAGCCACTATCTAAGCTAACATATCTATGGCTCCCCTAAGGTCCCCCCTTAGAAACACCAGGATCGGGAGTTGGGACTCGAGGTAGAACTAGAATATCAACTGGAGGAATTGTTGCACCCTTAGAGCAGTCTGAGCAGGAGTAGTAGAATGAGGCAGTGTAGTAGTTGGAGGAATATTCTAACCCTTTGGGTGCTCACCCGCATCATCAAGTATAGAATCAACGGCCATTCCTGGGGTGGCATTGGCTCCATTGCCAGTTCTTTCCTCCTTCCTAGGCACCATGTACTGCAAATAAGAGTAATGCACGAGTTAAAGGAGGAATGGTCTTATAATCAGATCTATCACACAATCTCAAACACTAAAAAAGGGTGGTATTCCTAAATGCCCAAGTAGCCTCCTAATTATAGAGGTGGTAGACAACACACCGATAAGAAGGGCTCTACTAGACACAGCTCCGAGACATCCTAGGACACTTTAAAATCATAGGCTCTAATATCAAGTATTTCAGGACTCGACCTTGGAGAGCGCAACCGGCGCTCAACCTAGATATCTCGGTCGAGCAAGCCAATACAATACCTTCTACCCAAACTCACCCATGATTAAAGAGAAGATCTATTTCATTAAGTAGACCATGAGAATAACATACCAATTCATTGCCATTAGTTACATCGTTCATACGTCTCCAAAATATTACATTACACATTCATAGTTTAGAAGTGTAACATGTGATACAAATACAACATTCTAGTTTGACTTTCCCAACGCCAATATACAACCCACACCATGTCTACGGAGCCTCTAATAGATACAAAAGAGTATTATGATAGAAACAAGGACCCGGATATACCTCAAAACATAATACAAAAGGAACAAAATATACACGACCCCGAAATGAAGTGGGGCTCACCAAGTCAGCTGGGAAGAGGGTGTACCGCTATCACTGATCAATGCCGCCTACTGTGGAATCATCTGTATCCATTAAAGACACAGTGCGCCTAGTAAAAAGGACGTTAGTACATATGGAATATTACTAGTATGAATGACTAAACATCCTCTCAATAGAACGAGTAATAATACAAGGAAGAACAATCATAGAATCAATGGGAGCCTCAAACAATACCAAGACATCAAGTTAGGAGCAAGATAAGATTTCAAGTAAATTTTCGTATTTTAGGTTGGGAGATCTTTAGCACCGATATACCACCGTGTCTTTAGCACGGATCCGATCACGTCCCAATCGGCTAGGCCATTTCACCCTAAGACATCCAATTAAAAACACAATCACAATCTCAATCACAATCTCAAGCACAATCACTACCATGTGTGCATCATGGCATCCGATCTTGACTCGATCGACTTGACCGTCTCACCACAATGCCGTGTGGATTGGCATCACCCTTCACTAGCAATCATCTCATCCCATTTAAGGGAAATAATCTCACCACATCAATCTCATCCCAAATAATGGGAATAATCACTATCCACTCCTACACCGGCACGTGTAGTTTCGGGTTAGGTTATTTCAACATACCCTTCCTCGGTGACTAACGATAATCCCAAATATTTATTATATAAATGACTTTCAGCTCATTTCATAATCGTTTAGTAATCATTTCATTTCATTGGCACTAGTGGCCACAAATGTAATATAATTCTTGGCTTGTTAGTCGTATTTCATATTTCATGTTCAACCCTTTCACTTTCAAACACCATTAGGGATTATCAACAACAAAGCATCTCTAATCACGAATTTTAGTACACGTATGAACAAATATGAGTCTTAGGAACATTGAGTTTTCTTCCACAATTTGGCATAATAACTAGCAATTGAGACATAATTGAATTCATAATATTTCGACATATGGTCACATTTGAATACAATCTCGAAGGATAACACAATATGATAAGAGCATTCGGAATACATTTTGAACATATATCTTTCGACACAGAGTTTATTCGGAATAGTAAAATTTATAAAGAACAACTTGGAACATGAGACTTAAGAGCTTGAGCCAATTATAATTACAACTTACGAGGACATCATGAGCTTCGAGATGACCCAGAAATCCTAGCAACCTCAATATATTTAGAAATATAACAAAATTGGACCGTAATTAGGAAGATACTCAGGGGTCAACTCATTTGACCATTTTATCAAACATTAGGTGGGCATTATAATTTCAAGGTCCTCCTATGGTGTATTCCTTCATCCCACAACTCAATATCTACCCTTTTGAGCTCAACAACATTCCCACAACTTTGTTGGTACATGCATGCATAGATAACACCCCCATACCTAAGAATCACAGTCCCCATTGCACCTTTCTACCCCAAAATCGAAATTAAAGACTAGGGTATAGAACCTTACCTCTTCGATGAAGACATTGTGAGTTTTTCTTGTGAATTCTTCAAGACAGCAAAGATTGGTGGACCAAGCAGTTGGGGCTCCCTCCTATCTCTCTAAAACACTCCCATCTCTCTAAATCGCAGAATTCCTCTTCAAAAATGGTCCTTTAAGTCTATTTATTAAAACAGGGTCGAGTTATTAAAATAGGAAAATGGATCATCCGAACTCAGCTCTACGGTCGCAAGGTGGACCACAGAATGGATATTCGGTTTGCAAAATGTGCAACGAAAGTGATGCCAAAAACTAGGCTGCCCTGGATCAGTCTGCGGTCCGTAGATCAGTTCTACAGCCGCAAAATGGACCGCATAATCACCCTTCGAATTTCTTCATGCCAACTCTATGACGGAGGTGCGGCCCACGAAATGATTATACAGTCGCATAGTTGACCACAAAATGACCTCCAAAATTGGCCATTTTTCTGCTTCACTTCGCGGTGGATCTGCGGTCCGCGGAGTAGTTCTGCGGTCGCATAATAAACCGCAGAAATGCCCTGTTCTGCAATAATTTTTCTTCAACTCCCCAACGCACTATCAACGCAAATAGTCTGTACCAGGCCTTACATCCTCCCTCTCTTAAGATCATTTGTCCTCGAATGAGGGTCAAAATACGCCATCGGTATCCAATGTGACTCAACTATTACTTCACAAACCAGTAGTTCCAAATTTTTGACTAACTCCCCAAATCTCTAGAATTATTATTAGAATTTCCCCTATAACTGGGCCTATCCACCTGTCATAAAACCCCATAAACCAAACCTAACAACATATACATAATCCAACGACGTAACATAACATGAAAACAACACCAACCATGGTCTTATAATGTCACGCCCCAACCTCGGAGAGCGTGACCGACGCTCAACCGAGATAACTCGGCCGAGCAAGCCTGCTGAATTTCCTTCTGCCTAACTCACCCATAAACAAAGAGAGTATAATATTCATTAATTAATACCATGAGGGTTCATGAACAACACTAGTTCCATCACCATTAGTTACTTCATTTATAAGTCTCCAAAACAATATATTTCACAACCATAGTTTTATAGTGGAAGCATGATATACATTTACGACATCTTTAGTTTAACTTTCCCACACTGATACACCACCCACACTATGTCTACAGAGCCTTTAATAGATATAAAAGAGTAAACTGATGGTGTTGGCAAGAAGGCTCCGGCTATACCGCAAAACATAATACACACAGAACAAAAGCTGCATAACCCCGAAATGATTTGGGGCTCACCAAGTCAGCTTGGAAATCGTGTACCGCTATCATTGGTCAATGCCTCCCGCTGTGGAACCACCTGCATCCATTAAAGATGCAGCGCCCCCGGCAAAATGAACGTTAGTACATGTCGAATAGTACTAGTATGAAAACCAAAACATCTATTCAAGGACTTGGAAATACAATGTGAATATGATGAATCATGGTAACATTATATAATAGATATTATTAAGAACTTCCAATAACATTATAAATTTTAATTCGGGGATCCTCTACAACTATCTTTACACGGAGCGGCCTTGCCGCCTCACCCCAAGGTATGCGGGTGGAGGTGCAATCACAATACTACACAAAGCGGCCCCGTCGCCTCACCCCAATGTATGCGGGTGGAGGTGTACTCGCAATACCACAACTCTACATAAAGAGGACCCGCCGCCTCACCCTAATGTGTGCGGGTGGTGTTGTAACAACAATACCAAAATCCTACAAAAAGTGGCCCTACCACCGCACCCTAATATATATGCGGGTGGAGATATAATCTCAATCACAATCTTTACACAATTTGGCATAATAACATTCATTTGAAACACGACTTGGAGTTATAAAATGAAGACAGGAAATCCATACTTTGAACACATCCACAATTAGTAGCACAACATAATACTTTTGGGGTCGCATATACGACCGCATAACACTTATGCGGTCCGCAAATCGAGCGCACAATTAGTGCTCCAAAACTGGGACCTTCAGGTTGGGTTTGCGGCAGTTCTGCGACCCGTAGACCTGTTCTGCGATCGCATAATACGCCACAGAACTTCCCTCCGAAAAATCTCCATGATGGTTATGAGATTGGTGTGCGACCTACAAAACTATATTGCGGTCACATAATTTACCGCAAAATGTCATCCAAAATTTGCCTAGTTTTCTGCTTCACTCTACGACCATTCTGCGACTCGCTGAGTGATTCTGCGGCTGTATAGTGGGTCACAAAAATGCTCTATTTTGCCAAAAGTTTTCCTCAACTCCCCAACGCACTGTTCAACCCAAAAAGTCCGTACCACGGTGAGCATGCTCGCCGCGAAGTATCTCTACAATCATTAACACATATAAGTCTACCTCGACACCACGAAATCCCGGGTTTTAATTAAAATTTTACGGGGCCTTGCACATAATCAATATATATTACCATAAAGGAACACCCTTAACATCAATTGTGCAAGTGATACAAAAATCATAGAAGGTAAGATCTCAACATTTTCATAGAACACAACTACTTAATTACATATTTCTTCAAATAAATGAGGGTACTTCTTCTTCACCTCTTCCTCGGCCTCCCAAGTGGCCTCTTCAACCCGTTAGTTTTGCCATAGTACTTTCACGGAGGCAATCTCTTTATTTCTCAACTTTCAAACCTGCCTATAAACTATGGAAACTGGAATCTCCTTATAAGTCAATTCTTCATTAACCTCAATAGTCTTAACAGGAACAATAAGCGACGGGTCTCCAACCACCTTCTTCAACATGGATACATGAAACACCGGGTGCACTAAGGATGTCTCTGGAGGTATCTCAGGCTTGTAAGCCACCCGTACAATTCTCAATCATATTACTCTACCTCGGCGCCCCGAAACCCCGGGTTCTAGGTGAAATTTTACGGGGCCTTACACGGACAGCCTTGCCATATGATGCGAGATTGTCCTAACATAGGAGGTGGTTGTATGGCTCAGTCAACTGGATCTGTGTCTAGTTATTCCTCATTAGTTCGACCTCTAGCATGGGGTTTTCAGCAGTCGACAAGTTGTGGTAGAGGTAGAGGTGCAGTGCCGAGTTCGAGTGATACTCAAAATCAAACCTATGCTCTAGTAGGTCGACAGGATCTCGAGTTGTCTTTGGATGTTGTTATAGGTATATTGTCAGTGTTTTCTTATGATGTATGTGTGTTGATTGATCCGGGATCTACATTATCATTTGTTACACCGTTTGTGGCTAATAAGTATGGCATTGAACCTAAATTGATAAGTAAACCACTTGCGGCATCCACTCCGATATGAGATTCTGTGATTTCTAAAATGGTATATAGAGGTTGCATAGTGATGATTCGTAGTCGTCAAACCTCGATAAATCTATTTGAGTTAGAAATGGTTGATTTGGATGTGATAATGGGAATGGACTGGTTGGCCTCATGCTATGCAAATGTTGATTGTCGTACGAAGATGCTTAGTTTTCAGTTTCCTAGTGAACCCGTCATTGAATGGAAGGGGAACATTGTTATGCCAAATGGTAGGTTTATTTCCTATCTTAAGGCAAGGAAGATTATCTCAAAAGGTTACATTTATCATCTCATTCGTGTTAGGGATGCAGAGGCAAAGCTTCCCACTCTACAATCAATCCCTGTGGTCAATGCATTTGAGGACATTTTCCCAAGCCTTCCTCCTGAAAGGGAGCTTGAGTTTAGCATTGATGTGTTGCCTGACACTCAACCGATCTCTATCCCTTCATATAGGATGGCCTCGTCAGAGTTGCTAGAGTTCAAGGCGCAGTTGAATGACTTGCTGCATAAGGGCTTCATTAGGCCTAGCACTTCACCTTGTGGTGCGCCAGTCTTGTTCGTGCAGAACAAAGATGGGGCCGTTAAGGATGTGTATCGATTATTGATAGTTGAATAAGGTTACTTTAAAGAATAAGTATCCACTGCCAAGGATTGATGGCCTATTTGACCAACTCCAGGGTGCCAAGTAGTTCTCCAAGATTGACCTACGTTCAGGTTATCATCAGGTGAAGGTTAAGGAGAAGGATATTCCGAAGACGGACTTTCAACTAAGATATGGGCACTTTGAGTTCTTGGTGATGTCATTCGGGCTATCAAATGCCCCAGTAGCTTTTATGGATCTCATGAATAGTGTATTCAGACATTATCTTGATGTGTTCGTGATCGTATTCATTGATGACTTTCTGGTGTATTCTCGTTCGGAGACGGAACTTGCGGGCCACTTGTGAATAGTATTACAGATCCTTTGGGATCATAAGTTATATGCTAAGCTCTCCAATGTGAATTCATGATGAACTCAGTAGTATTGCTTTGCCATTTGATAACTGACGAGGGTATTAGAGTCGACACTCAGAAGGGTTTTCATCTATATCAGCACCATTGACTAAGTAAACATAGAAAGCTACCAAGTTTCAGTGGTCTGACGCTTGTGAACATAGTTTTCAGGAGCTAAAGCATCGATTGACATCCGTGCCAGTGCTCTCTTTCCCAGAAGGAACAAATGGTTATGTGGTATATTGTGATGCCTCGGGTATAGGTTTGGGGTGCGTATTGATGCAACGTGGGAAGGTGATTGCTTATACATTGAGACAACTGAAGAAACATGAAAAGAATTACCTGACTCGTGATTTGGAATTGGCTGCAGTAATATATGCTTTGAAGATATAGTGGCACTACTTATATAGTATCCATGTTGATATCTACACAGATCACAAGAATTTACAATACATCGTCAAGCAGAAGGAGTTGAATTTGAGGCAGCGTAGGTGGCTTGAATTACTGAAAGACTATGATGTCGAGATATTGTACCATCCCGGTAAAGCCAAAATTGTGGCAGACGCTCTCAGCAATAAATGAATAGGAAGCTTAGTACAAATTGAGGCAGGTAGACAAGAGATGACTAAAGAGCTTCATCAGCTGGCCAATATGAGAATCAGATTGTTAGACTCTGATGACAGAGGTGTTACTATACAGAATACAACAGAATTATCATTGGTAGCCAAGGTAAAAGCACGGCAATATGAAGATCCTACCTTAGTACGATTGAGAGAGGGCATTCAGCAACGTAAGATTCCAGCTTTCGAGATCGGAGGACATGGGGCACTGAGATACCAGGGCCGATTATGTGTGCCTAATGTGGCAGGGTTGCGAGAGAAGATTATGTTTTAGATTCATCAGTCCCAATATTCCATCCACCCCGGCTCGACAAAGATGTATGATGACGTTAAGGAGTTGTATTGGTGGGATAACATAAAGAAGTCTATTGCAGAATTTGTAGCCTAGTGTCCTAATTGTCAACAAGTAAAGATCGAGCATCAGAAACCTAGTGGATTGATTTAGAATATAGAGATTCCGGCCTGGAAATAGGAGGTGATCAATATGGACATCATTATTGGATTACCTCGCTCTTATCATAAACTTGACTCCATCTAGGTGATAGTTGATCGACTTACAGAATCTGCCCATTTTCTGCCAGTTAAGACAACTTACATAGCTGAAGATTATGTGAGGTTGTATATCAAGGAGATTTTTCGGCTTCATGGTGTGCTGGTATCTATTATATCATACCGAGGAGCTCAATTTACGGTTAACTTTTGGAGGTCTTTTCAGAAGGGTTTAGGAATACAAGTGAATCTCAGCACGACATTCCATCTGCAGACTAACGGATAGGCTGAACATACCATTCAGACACTCAAAGATATGTTGCGAGCATGTGTTCTAGATTTCAAGCGGAACTGGGATGACCATCTGCCACTCATAGAAGTCACCTACAATAATAGCAACCATTCTAGTATTTAAATGGCCCCGCACGAGGAACTGTATGGGAGATGTAGATCACCAGTTAGATGGTTCAAAGGTGATGAAACAGAATTATATGGGCCATATTTGATTCATCAAGCCATTGAAAAGGTGAAAGTAATACAAGAACGACTAAGGACGGCATAAAGCAGGGAAAAGTCTTATTCCGATGTCCGACGTCGTGATATGGAGTTTGAACGCACTGTGGTATGTAAGGAGTGTGGATAGGGGGATTTGGTGGGTTTGAGGGGGTTACTAGAGGTATGACTGAGTGGTGGGGACTGAAGTCAGGGCGTTGTTGGTTTGGCGTGATGTGGAAGGAAAGTGGTCGAGGATTGAATCCAAATAAGGAAAGCAAGGTGGTTGAGGGAGAGTTGTCACAGCCAGATGTGCTAGTTCCCAGATATGTTATTCTCCCTCTCTTAAAGACTCCATCTCCTGGGCCATCCTTGCCATGTGTTCATCATTCCTTGTATCATCCTTCTCTTCCAATCGCCCCGGGCTATCGGCTATGACCAAAGCATGTTCGGTTGGGTTTTCTATAGCAGACATCTTCCCCTTTGATCTTAAATTGTACGGTGGTTCCGCCAGTTTTGGGTCGACATAAACCGCCTTTCTTTTGGGGAGTAATAATAATGTAAGAAATGAAAAAGAAAGAAAAAGAAAAAGAAACAGAAGTGAGTTTCTTCATTTATACAAGTAGAATATCACACAAAACAATTAATTCATGTATATAGGCAAGCATGTTTTCCTAGAATTCTTGGAACCTCTCATTATCGGAGATGGGCCTAAATCGCGAATGTTTGATAAACAATTAGACTTGATACATTTAGATCCAAAGAAAGTTTTGTTTTCATTGATAATATTTGGAATGTGATAAGTGGGAACAAAGGTTAGATCACTATTTCTGATATTCATACAATTACATGGGTTTAAACAACTCGTCCTTTAGGAAAATAAGAAAAATGGGGATAAGGATACAAAGTGGGAAAGAAGGGGAAATCAACCAGCTTCTAGTAACCATCCCTAGAATCATTTTGGGTCTCATTTTCTTCTTCTGGATCTTCCACCGGATCTTCTTCAAAGTCCTCTTCGTCATCATTGAATTCAGACTCCTCTCCTAGATCTCCCTCCGACTTTGTCTCAGATTCTATCTGGATGCACTCCACTACCTGGTAGTCATCTTCAGCTGGTGGCTGCATGTGATCAATGGATCCTGGGACCACTTGACGGTGCATCAAGGTAGTCACAAAGTAATGTGGCAGAATCTCATAGTAGATTTGTAAAGCATACACTGCGTCCTCCAGCCAGGCTATACCCTATTTGCTTGGTCGGGCTAGCTCGTCTTCCTTATTTATCCAGACATAATACTTCGAAGTGCACCACGCATTTTGACCCATCGACATTGTGACCAGACCGTTCCACTCATCTTCAAGCCTTCTTATCGTTGGGATTGGAATCTGCCTGTTGTACTTGTCCTTATATAGTGTTGTCCTCGTCCATATAGGCACATATTGGATCGTCCTGAACTGTCCGAGAACCTGCAAGGGTGATAATGGTTGGATGCCCTCAAGTCATATCATCTCAATGAAGTATTTCTGAGGAGTCCTTAAGATTGGTCTTCTGCCTAACCATGGCAGCTTCCAATTGACCCATTCCCCACTTAGATTGGTCAGCATTTGTCTCCACTCTTCTTGACCATGTAGGGAAACCTAATGTCTCATCCTCTCGTTGTGGATGTGGATCATGTTGCTAACGCCCACAAAGTAGTCAATGGTGGCCTCATGTTAGAAGAAATGTTCTGTGGCCCATATTGGAACCGGCAAGTTACAGACTTTAAAGAAATCATACCATCATGCACATGCAGACAAAGCCCTTAGAATCTTAGCTAGCACCATCGGTACCAAAGTAGCTTGGAGGTTATCGCGGAAGGTCGCCAGAACCACGAGTAATAATTTGAGGTTGATCCAACCTCTTCTATGAGGGAAGACCACCAATTCCAACAGTGCCAATGAGAAAGTGACGGGCCTGAGACTCTTCCATGTTGCTTGGTCACACTGAAATTCCCCTGAATACCACTAATAGCTTTCACGATGTCCGAACCTATTAAACAGCTAATATAGGCTCACCCATCCGTCATCGAAATTTCTCAGACCTTGACTGTTAGCCGGACCCAAAGCATCTAGTAACCTATAACTGGGTATAGTAACAAGTAGTATTGGTCTCCTCCCTGTAAATGGTAGCTCCGTGAAACTACTAACTTCTTTCAATGTTGGTACTAACTCACAATCAGCAAAATTGAACATCACCTTAGCCGGATTCCAGAACTCTATCAGTAGGCGAGTGAGCACAATGTCTGCTCAGATGTTTAGCAAACCGGTTAGTGCCCCCAGGTGTGTCCGAATCTCATCACTGTGTTCTTGACGGATGTTCTTCCACCACTACTTCAACTTGTGTAGCGCTTCCATCACCATATTGAGCTCGAGGATGTTTTGGTTGATTTCCTTTTCTGAAGTAGGTAAAGAAATGTTTTGGTAAGTGTTTGCTTCGGATCTTTAGATGTCTTGCCAGGTTTGTTCGTCTTTCCACATATGTCATGTCGTTGGGTGTATGACCCGTTGACATTAGGGTGGCTTTCCTAATTGTGTGTCGATGCCAAAGACTGACTCACCTAAGGTTTATCTAATATGACCTATTTTTGATAGAGTACAGTGTTTCCTACTTTTAAGTTGGACTGAAGACTACGAGAAGTTATGTTTGTTGACCTGACAAAGCCATTCTCTAAAACTAAAGAGTTTTTAAAAGAAGGTTCGGAGGGGTGTAAAAGACAACCCTCGCATGCCATTGTGTGTTATAGTGTACGACCAAGACTCGATAGGAAGAAGTGTTATGACAGTATATGTAAAGATGTTAAAGATAAGGGTGTAGCAATAATAAGAATGATAATAAGCAAGCATAAAAAGAAAATAAAGCGTGTAAGCATTTAATGGCAAATTTAAATACAGTTAAAGCAATGTACAAACAAATCTACGTGCCAAATTCAGTCTAAGTTTGCTAAGGTTAGAATCTAAGTGTGAATTCCCCAGCAAAGTCTCCATATTATTGCACCCTATTTTGCACTAGTCAAAAAAGGATTCAACTCGTGGTTTCTCTGTTGTTGATGAAAGAGAGTCGCCACGTAATATTTAAAGGTATACTATGGTACCTAATTAATTACTAAAGGTCATATTCTTCATTAGTCTGCTAACCCGTGAGATTATGGGTAAGGGTTGTTGTTCTTCTAGGGGAATGTGTTAATCACCCCTTAAAATCTACCTAAGATAGCTCCATATGACTTAGACTAGATTTAGGACTAATTGTTTTGTACTATGTTTAATTAGTGCTTAAAGAGTGTAGCTTACCATATATTAGAGCATAATACCTATAAGGGGAGAGTGTAATTTCAAAGAGGTATGGGTTTATAAAAGAATCTTCGGGAAAATAAATTAGTATATATATGCTTGAAAAGAACTTTAAAAGGTATGTGATGTTTGCGTGAAAACGTGTAAAAGAGAAGCTAAGTTAAAGCATTTTGTTTCCTAAAGCATTGAAGTTCATATTACTCTAATGGGGTGAAAGTGTTATAAAAATAAGCCTAAGATATACCTTGAGTTTAAATATTAGGCTTGAAGAAAACCGTTTGAAATTCCTTTTTTGGGGCATCAACACCTTGGTTTTCGAAAGGAATTGATTCCCTTCTAGAATATTAAGCTCGTAATTTAGTTCTGGTTATTCATTTTTTACGGACGAACTGATGCCTTTTGTTAGGTCTTTGGGCTTCAAATCTTTAAGAAGGGTTAGCAAAGCATGATGAATTAATAATATAAATAACTCATGATTAGCGAATGTAGAATTACTTCCTAGCTAATGCTTCTTTTAATCCTAGGTTCTTTAAGGCTTGCCTAAGTCATTTTATATGAATCAAAAGATAAAATAAAGCATTCAATCTAATATAGTCTTGTCATATACGTGTGAGATAAACAACAAGAACACAATAAAGAATAACGGCATAGTGAAACTATAGGATAACGAGAACTGTAAATAACTGAGTGAAGGGAAAGAAAGGACTATGGTGTTTGGGCCTCAAAGAGGCAGGCCCAGTAATAACAGGGACTAGCAACAACAGACTCTGGACTCCCAGGATATAGCAACGCTGGATTTGGGCTTGAGTTCTTTAAGAACATAGCAGACCCAAGCCATTGTACATGTTTAAAAGAAATGAGAAAATCATTAGAAGGAAAATATCATATATATTATCATGCATGGGAACTTACAACCAAAGAACAAAGGAAAGGTCACTAACAATATTTAAACACTAAGAAGGTCATACTAATGTGGTGGTCATGTATAGTAAATGATCCACATTGAACACCTTTCGTTGTCATTAAATACTAAATCCAAAGAGAATAACAAGTGTCAATGAATCAAGGGCTAAGGAGAGAATTCCACTAAGGTCGATGCCCCATTTAAATCCCCCGACACTTCAAAGTTCCCAAGGGTCTCAAGGCAGAGGGCAATACTTGTACCGGGGAGAGAGCTCAACCTAGAGTTAAACTCTAATCCCAAATACCCCTAACCACTAACGACTCATTCTTCCCTATAGGTTTATATTCCAATGAGTCTCTTTCAATGTAAACCAACTACTATGACATTCCCTACCACAGAAGCATACCCTTTCTTAATAGAAAAACATAAGAAACATAGAAACGGTTTATTCTTCATGACTATGTTTCAAGTATTAAATGAATGAAATACATATTGAGCAGGTTTAAAAGTCAAGTTTCCAAGCACACAGGGTGACAGGAACACTTTTACTATTGTTTCTAAAGTACCAAATAACTGGAGTCACACATCTTACAGACAGATAAAAGCACATTGTTTAGAGTTGCAACAGCTTAGGGATACAAATGCTATTGCCCTAATAAATTGATCACAGATTAGTTTAACATCAAATATTTTCATTAGCACACACATAGGTTAATAATACTACTTAGAACGTTTTGAAATCCTCAGTAAAGATTCAGACAATGACATAGGCAAGTTATTGTACTCAATCAGTAACAAGAAGAGGTTTCTCCAAGACCAGATTCAATTCAGATTAACAGGAAAATAGAGAACTGAGTGCAGCTTCAAAACAGTGTTCAAAAGTATGAAGTCATGAGGGATAAACAAAGATTTATGCCAAACTTTAATTCATCCACACATATAGAGATTTCAACCAAAGTTATGACCTCACAAGATAGGATGAGTCTCAACCATTACAAAATCTAATTGTCAATATCATTAAGGGTTTAAGAATAGGGAAACACCGTAGTACGCAGACTTAACTCAGTTGTACAGACTAGGGTTAACAGCTAGACATGGTGGAGTTGCACTTGACTATAAACAGTTAACACTCAAATACAGCAGACACACCTATAATCTAATTCATAAGAGGTAGGCTGACCATAACAAAATATGTACAGAATGATCACAGATGTTCACAGAAGTTCATCCTAATAAGACTATTTCATACTTAAAGATACAACTAAAATTTAGACATGGATATAAATCTTTCATAGTGATGACTCAAAAAATACATAAAGACTAACAAGCACTTATGTAAAGAAAGGAGAGCATTTAAACACTTAAACTTCATATATTTTAGTTAAGTGATGAAGAGTTAAACTATGAGCTTTCATGTTTGTTCTAGTTAGAATTGTCTAACGGCAGCCCCAAGTATAGAATAACATAACTCAAAAGAATATATCATGATAGGCATGAAGATTATAATATAACATTAGAGTAAAGTCTGAAGTCTAGGTATATATGAGAATTCATTAAGGCATGTTAAGCAGCTTAATCACATAGGCTCTTTAATACAGAATTGAAGTCATTAAGGTCACATAGCCACTCAATCAATACCAATTAGAGATACTTAGAAGCATAGCATATGACCATAAATTAACAACGCATCATTATGAACTGGAAATAACATCTATACACTAATGCCAAACATCATAAACAGAAACAACTAATAAAAGACAGTAGGCATGTTCATGATATTTGAGTGAAATTGTTAAAAGAGAAAGGGTGGAGGTGTACTAACCTCCTTTTGAGCAGCAAACCAAACAAATACTCTTTCTTAGCTGTATAGAATCAATAACTCAAACTCCGACCAATGTAAGGCTTAGGATCAGAAAGAAATTACCCTAGCTTGATTTTTTACTACTCAAGACTAAAATTGATATATTATTTGTTTGTTAACTGATTTCGTGGTGTATCTTCTGTTGTATATTTTCTTTGTGTTAGGTGAGAACATTAAAAGCCCCTATTTATAGTTGATGTGAAGCATTAGGGTTCCAGAGTCAAATCGATAGTGGAGAGTGACGGAGGAGTGGTGATGCAAGCATAATCGAGTGAAAATCAGAGACGAGCAAGGGTGAAAAAATGTGATAGATAATTATCTGGGCATGGAGAAATGAGAGATCGACCGTTAAAGCATGAGAGACCATCGGTCGGAACCCTAATCCCCAGAGGTCATTGCATTGGACCTCTGGAAATCGAATACCAATGATGAAGCCAGCTAATATCCTTATGCTTGCTTCGATTTGAAATCTCCTAATAGAAAATTAGACGAATTAAAATTTCACGTTTTGGTCTGTGAATCCTTGATTAGTGAATTTGAAATCAAACGGTGAAAACAGAAAGAACAACAAGATTTGAAGTACATAAGCAAAATGGATAACCATGCATGCCATGGATTTGCAAGATCACAAGCGATTTGAGGTTTCATCTTTTGGGTTAGGGTTCGGATTTGAGGATTTCAAACTTGATCGATGAAAGAGGAAAGGGCTCAACAGGAATCACAGATGCAGGAGACAGTAGGGATGAATCTCTGAGCGATTTGAGATGTTGCACGAATTTATGCAAGGTTTTCTTTGATTGATTAGGTGATGGGAGTTGAGAGAGTAGAGAGGAAAAGGAAAGAAGGGGCGGCTGAGTATCGGAGGAAATGACTTAGGGTTAGAGAGAAGGGGGGTCGTCTATAGGTTAAGATAGGGAGACGAGATATGGGTCGTTGGATCTAATGAGCAACGGCCCTGATAATTCGGGCACTTAAGGGTTTTGAAGAGGAATTTTAGTGGCCGTCTGATTATAGTGTTTTGACAGTGAAGATGAGATCTCTAGGTGAGTGGTTTAAGATTAAAGGGAAAACAGAGATAAATTCTAAGCCATTGATTAAACAAACAGATGGCTCAGATTTGTTGTGTTCGTTTTGTGAGTGAGCAGGATGGGTGACGTGGCACGATCTCATTGGTTCAACGGGAATGGCATGGATTGTTAAAGTGGAGAAGGAGAGAATTGGACCTGGGTTATTTTCGGACTGGGCTTGTGTATTGGGCTGATTTAATTTAAGAAATGGCCATTGTGTAATTAATTAAGGAATTGCAGTTGTGGCCTTTTAGTTTTTAACCCTTTTAAAATTAACTTAAATAAACTTAATTATTTTCAATAAAATATAGTAAAATTACAAAGATAATATATACTACTAACTATTCTAATTAATTATTTATAAAATACTTTGTTTTCTAAATTTTAACACTAATTTTGAATTAACAATATAATTGTCTAATTAATCAAAATTTGAGAAGTAATTCGTTAAATTAATTTTAAAACCTATATGGTGTATTTAATAATTATTTTAATAGTATTAGAATAATAAGTATATTTGTAATTACATGATACTGATGCTAGGTTATTAATTTCAAAACTAATACTTAATTAATTTGTAAAAATAGGTAATTATTGATAGAAAATACTTTCAAAATATTCACTATAATTATTTAAGTATAAATAAATTAATTTTAAAAAGGAGTGTCAAAATTGGCCGTCAACAGGCACAACCATACAAGCAAGAACCCCACTATGCTAATAGATGCCCGATCTCACCAATCCATAAACCAAGGCCAGAGCATTCATAGCCCCAAATACCTGCCTCTCCTCCGCTGGAACAAATGCCAAACTCCAAATCGTGAACCAGATAATTCTCTTCACGGGGCTTCAACTGCCGCAACACGTAGGCAAACATTCTACCATATTGTACCAACACCACGTCGAAACCCCACGCGTAAATCATCACAATGTACTGGATAAGGTCTTGGACCTGTGGGCAACACCAACACCAAGTCTGCTATAAATAGAAAGCATCTCCACAAGGCGACGATAGTAGTGTGCCCTCGAAACATAGGGAAAATTGATATGTTGGTATTTTACCAGCTTATCTCTTCTTTAATCTTAGATTTTTGCTATGTTTTAGTGATAAAATAGTGTATTCAATGTTGTTTACATCTATTTTACAGGTTTATGTAATTTAGAAGTGATCAGGAAAGAAATCAAGTGAAAAGAAGTAAAAAAGAGCTCAAATGAAGAAAACTGGAGAAAGGCCCCAGATATTGGAAATGCGATCTGGGCGTCGCAATTGCGAAGTCAACACACCACTCAATGGTCACAAATGTGAGAGGTTTGACCGCAATTGTGAAGTTTGGAATTGAAAGCAGAAGTCGCAAAAGCAAAAGAAGGACCGCAAATGCGAAGTCAACCAGACAGTCAACGTTCACAAATGCGGACTCCTTCATCGCAATTGCGAATACAGGTAAAGAAGGCCAAGTTCGCAAAAGTGAACGTCTGCATCGCAAATGTGATGGTCAACAGTAAAGTCAAGGTTTGCAAATGCGAACCTCAGGCTTCAGATATGGGCAGAGTTGTAATTTCACATTTTCTTGATCCCAAACCCACAAATACACGACCTAGATCATTTTGGAAGATATCTTTGGAAGAAAATACAAGTTTGGAGCTAGGGTTCTTGCGCACACACTTGGGAGTCAAAGATCTGAAGATTTTGATGAGATTTTCTTACCCAGTTTTACTCATTTCTTCATTTTCTTGATTTGTATTGAATATCTAATTGTGTAGTATTTATTCCAATACTTGTATCTTGTTTATGAAAATATTCATTATTGAAGTTTGGATTAAATCCCTTGTTATGCTTATGTATTGAATGAGTTTTATTAATATTGAGGTGGGATAATTGTTTCTTTAATTATTCTTGTTATTTAATGCTTCCAAGGGGATTAGCTAATCCTAGGACTCGCCCATTAACTTTGAATTAATATTGGAAAAGGTAATTTATGGTTAGCAAAGATTAATTAACAAGAACTTGAGGCGTTAACCATCACTTTATATATTCTACCTAGGGATAGGATTGAACTACTTACAGTCACATTCGGGTGCACTTAATCACTTAATTGTTTTAGGGATAATTCAATTAGAAAGTCTTGTTAATATTCAGAAGAAGCTAATATAAAATTATTATCCAAGGCTAATTAACATAAACTCGCTCATATTTGTAAAATCGTAAAATACATTGGATCTTACTTGAGTGTAATTCCCCATGTATCCATGCTTGTAGCCATTGATCATTTTACTCGCTTTCTAGATTAATTTACATTTTTGCATTTAGATATAATATTTTCTCAAAAATATTTATTAGTGTTTGGCATAGCATAATAAGCGATAATTCTCTTACTTGCCTAATCGCCTACAAAATTGTTCTCTGCGGGATTCGACCCCAACTCATAGTTGGAAATATTATATTGGATGCAACCGTGTCTACTTACGCATTGAGGTGTGGGTTTGGATGTCATCAAAAATCATTCCACACCACATCTACAACATCACCACCGCAAAACTGATACCGACTAATCCACCTTGCAAACGAGTAAATAAGAAGGAATTGAAGATATAGGTGTTACGACCCCAATTTCCCTCTGTAAGATGTCGTGACGGCACCTAGTCTCTAAGACTAAGTAAGCTTAAATAACATGCGGAAGTGACTCAAGCAATAATTTAAAAATCTCAAAACCCAACAACATATATAAAAAACCTTCACAGCTCCGTGTATATACAATAGCCCAGAACCCGACGTAATACAAGTCACAAGTTCTATGACAATAGCAAAGTCATCCCTATACAACTGTATCTGGTAAAGATGGAAAATTTTAGAAATGGATAGAAGGGGACTCCGAGGCCTGCGGACACGGGCAGGTGTACCATGAAGTCTCCATATGCGAACTAAGCTCACTAGTGTCGGGACTGATAGGAACTATCTGAATCTTCATAAAAAGATGTGCAGAAGCGTAGTATGAGTACACCACAACGGTACCCAATAAGTGCCAAGCCTAACCTCGGTAGAGTAGTGTCGAGGTCAGGTCAAGGCCCTACTGGAAATAATAAGAAACAAGATGAAATATTTAACAATATAATAATAAAGATAATGGAAATGAAACAAGTAAGGAGTATACCAAAACCTAACTACACAGAATCAAGGCAGATAATACATCATGGAAGGAAACAAGGATTGATATGTTAAGGAAACAAACAACCGAAGACAAGTCCAGCAAATAGAGAAAGATCAACAAGGGTCACTACAAAGGTACCGCCTCGTAGTCCCAAATCACAAGAATAACTCACAATATTTCCTTATATCACCGTGAGATCCTTTACATTTAATTTTGAAATCATTTTCCTGAAATAGAATCTCGCGTTTTAGCCCACCTTATCACACCGCATGACTTCTAGTAGTTCCCCTACTAGCAACGCGTATCAAGCCCACCTTATCTCACCGCAAGCCTTTCAACCCGCAAACCTTATACCACCGCATACGTATCAATATCACAACGTATCGCAAATCGCACCTCAAGTGCGCAATATCACAACTTGCCAGAGAAACCTAACGATAACAGAATTTCACAATAAGGAGCACACGGCTCAACCACAATGTATGAAAAGTCTCAACAATAACAACTGGAAGTGAATAACTCAATAGAATGATATTTCACAACTTGACACTTTGCCTCAATAGGAATTATGACCTTTGTAACTCAATACCAATTTCAAAAACCAGATATTTCCAAGGTTGACAACTTCAAGTAAAGAGTTCAACAATTAACTAATGAATATGGAATAAAGGAAACTAGAGCTTCAACTAAACATGTAGAGCAAATAGCAGGTAAGAAATAAGACAAATAGAGCTTGTGAAATTATACTAATGATGATGAGGATAAGATAACTCAATTAAGGCAAGAAAGGACTCTACATTTAGCCCGTGTACACACTCGTCACCTTGTGTACACGGCTTTCACACATCACAGTTATCACAACAATACCAATCCAAAGGGGTAATTCCCCCACACAAGGTTAGGCAAGTTACTTACCTTAGATCACGCTTAATCAATCCACTAGTAGGCCTTTCCCTCGATTATCCAACTCCGAACGGCTCGAATCTTGCCACAACAATTTCATACTATAAATATAACGATAGGAAACTAATTCAAACAATTACATTACAATCCTTGCAAAGAATTAAAACGTCAACTCAAAAAATTAAACCGAGCCCGCATCTCGGAACCCGACCAAATAACAATATCCGAATACCCATTCAATAACGAGTCCAACCATACAAGAATTACTCAAATCCGGTCTCATATCGCCTTTCAATTATCCAAATTTTAGCCTAAGAAGTTTCACACATTTTTCCCAAATTTCCAACTCCAAAACACTAATTTAATGATGAAATTAACAATAGATTCATGTAAATTAACCAAAATCGAGTTAGGATTCCTTACCCCAGTGATCTCTCTAAAAAACCCTCGAATAATCACCTCCCACCAACATGACATTACGGAACTATTCCGGCTTTCGTAACCGGGATCCGAACCCTATATCAATAAAGTCAACTCCCTGTGAAACTTTCCAAAATCTTCCATTTTCCAACTTTCGCCAATACATGCCGAAACGACCTACAGACCTCCAAATCAATATCTGGACACGCTCCTAAGACCAAAATCACCATACGGAGCTATTGGAATCATCAAAACTCCATTCTGGAGTTGTCTTCATATAAGTCAAACTACGGTCAACTTTTACAAATTAAACCTCTAACTTAGGGACTATGTGTCTCATTTCACTCTGAAACTCACCCGAAACCAA
Source organism: Nicotiana otophora (assembly GCA_000715115.1). Classification (NCBI taxonomy): domain Eukaryota; kingdom Viridiplantae; phylum Streptophyta; class Magnoliopsida; order Solanales; family Solanaceae; genus Nicotiana; species Nicotiana otophora. The sequence goes on from AWOL01S0017092.1 coordinate 392,599, forward strand.
AACCAAACACCCCATCAAGTTACATATCCACAGTATAGAGTAGAGGAGGCAATAAATAGAGGATCAGGGCTAAAACACTCAGAACGACCGTCCGGGTTGTTACATCCTCCCCATCTTAAAATAAACGTTCGTCCTTGAACGAGTATAGAGACATACTTGAAGTGGTGAAAAGATGAGGATAACGGCCACGCATATCATGCTCGGTCTCCCAAGTCACCTCCTCTACTGGTTGACCCCTCCAATGAACCTTCACTGAAGCAATGTTCTTCGACCTCATCTTTCGAACTTGCCTGTCCAAAATGGCCATTGGCTCCTTAACATAAGACAAATCCTTGTCCAACTGGACTGAGCTGAAATCCAACACATGAGATGGATCGCCGTGATACTTCCATAGCATAGAAACATCGAATACTGGATGAACTGCAGCTAGACTGGGTGGTAGTGCAAGCCTGTAGGCCACCTCTCCAATCCTTTCAAGTATCTCAAATGGTCTAATATACCTATGGCTCAGCTTGCCCTTCTTCCCGAACCTCATAACACCCTTCATGGGTGAAACCCGGAGCAAGACCTGCTCTCTAACCATGAATGCAATGTCGCGAATGAGCCTACCGGAGACTGACACCATCTACCATACAAAGCTTGATATGGAACAATCTGAATGCTCGATATGTAGCTGTTATTGTAGGCAAACTCCACAAGCAGCAAGCACTGATCCCAATAACTTCCAAACTCAATCACACATGCACATAGCATATCCTCTAATATCTGAATAGTGCGCTCGGACTACCCGTCCGTCTAAGGGTGAAATGATGTACTAAACTCAACATGTGTGCCTAACTATACGGCTCTCCAGAACCGCGATGTAAACTCCGTGCCCTAGTCGGAGATGATGGATACCGCCACTCCATGATGTTTGGTAATATCGTGAATATAAAACTTAGCCAGCTACTTTGAGGGATAAGTAGTCACCACTGGAATGAAATGAGCTGACTTGTACAACCTATCCACAATCACCCATACTGCATCGAACTTCCTCTAAGTCTGTGACCACAAAATCCATAGGGACCTCCTTGGCATCGCTGTGCTGAACCGTGTCCTTCAGGACAAGCAGATGTGGGTCATCGTACTGACGCTCTCTGATACAATCATATAGAGATGACCGAGCAACCACAGAAGCAAAATCTCGACTAGGCTCCGAAACATCGAACCTAACAAACTGGTTGGCCAAGGCCTGAACATCCAAGGCTAATGGTCTCTCTGCCGCCGATAGATATGCTAAACTGCCCAAGCTCTCCGCCTTTCGACTCAAGGAATCGGCCACCATATTGGCCTTCCCGGGATGATATAAAATGGTGATATCGTAGTCCCTAAGCAACTCTAACCACCTCCGCTGACACAAGTTAAGATCCTTCTATTTGAACAGATGTTGTAGACTCTGAAGGTCGGTATAGACCTCACAAAGGACACCATACAAATAGTGTCGCCAAATCTTCAAGGCAGGAACAATAGCTTCTAACTCAAGGTCATGGACATGATAGTTCTTATCATGCACCTTCAGTTGTCTAGACGCGTAGGCAATTACCCTACCGTCCTACAAGAATGCCGCGCCGAGACCAATACGCGATGCATCATAGTCCACAATATAAGTCCCCGAGCCAATAGTCAACACCAACATTGGGGCTATGGTCAAAGTTGTCTTGAGCTTTTGAAAACTCTCCTCACACTCCTTAGTCCACCTAAACGGAGCAACCGTTTGGGTCAATCTGGTCATAGGTGCAGCAATAGATGAGAAACCCTCTATGAATCGGCGGTAATACCCTTCCAAACTAAGGAAACTCCAGATCTCAGTAGCGGAAGACGGTTTGCTCAACTCTGTACTGCTTCAATCTTCTTCAGGTCCACCTTAATTCCCTCAGACGACACTACATGACCAAGAAATGCCACCGAAACAAGCCAGGATTCACACTTTGAAAATTTTGCATATAATTTCTTTTCTCTCGAGGTCTGGAGCACGGTCCTCAGGTGCTGCTCATGATCCTCCAGGCTTTGGGAGTACACTAGAATATTGTCAGTAAACACAATGATGAAGGAGTCAAGATAGGGCATAAATACAATGTTCATCAAGTGCATGAATGTTGTTGTGGCATTGATCAGCCCAAATGACATCATAGGGAACTCATAATGACCATACCGAGTCCTGAAGGTAGTCTTCGGGATATCTGGCTCCTGAATCTTCAACCGATGATAGCCTGACCACAAATCAATCTTTAAGAAAACTCTGGCACCATGTAACTAATCAAATAGGTCATTAATGCATGGAATTGGATACATGTTCTTCACTGTAACCTTGTTCAACTGCCGATAATCAATACACATGTGCATAGAACCATCCTTCTTCTTTACAAACAAGATGGAAGCACCCTAAGGTGATACACTAGGCCAAATAAAATCCTTGTCAAGCAACTCTTGTAGCTGTTCCTTTAACTCCTTCAACTCTCCTAGGGCCATACGATATGGTGGAATAGAAATGGGCTAAGTGTCCAGTAACAAATTAATACCAAAATTGATATCTCTATCGGGCGGCATGCCCAAAACATCCGTCGGAAATACATCTGGATAATCCCTCACTACCGGAACTGACTCAACGGCAAGAGTATCAACACTAACATCTCTCACAAAGTCTAGATACGAATTACACCCCTTCTCAACCATCCACTGAGCCTTTAGAAATGAGATAATCCTGCTAGGAACGTAATCTAAAGCGCCCCTCCACTCCAACTGTGGCAAACCTAGCATAGCTAACATCACCGTCTTAGCGTGACAATCAAGAATAGAATGATTGGGGGAAAACCATCCCATGCCTAAAATAATATCAAAATCTACCATACTGAGCAATAATAGATCGGCTCTAGTCTCTAAACCTCCAAGAACAACTAAACAACACTGATACATACGGTCAACAACAATAGAATTTCTCACATGTGTTGACACATAGATAGGAGAACTCAAAGAATCACGGGATACACCCAAATATGGAGCAAAGTAAGACGATACATAGGAATAAGTGGAGCCTGGATCAAGTAAGACTGATGCATCATCTCTATAAAAAACCGGAACAATACCTGTGATAACTGAGTCAGATGCAACTGCCTCCGTCCTAGCAGGAAGAGCATAGTATCTGGCCTGGCCTCCCCCTCTAGGGCGACCTCTACCTACCCGACCTCTACCTCGAGCTGGTTGTGTAGGTGGAGTGGCAACTGTTGCGGTAACCATGGCCAGAGAAGCCTGAGGACCCTATGGAATACGTTGTGCCTGAGTAGTCTATGGAGGTGCACCCCTCCTGAGTCTGCGACAATCCCTCACCATATAACGAGTGTCACACCACTCAAACCAAGCTCTCAGAGGGTGTGGCTGCTGGGGCTGGCTCGGGCATGGTCAGCTGGACTGACCGCTGAAAGCTTCCCATGCAGGAGGTGCACTAGACAATAGTGGTGTATAACGGGGAACTTGAGGCCGGAGAGTGGCCGGAATACTGCTGGAAGCTGGAACTGCTGAATGAACAGGGCGTCTCACATATCCCCTACCATGATGGACTGCAACTGGGGCACGAGCACCACTATATGTGCCAGAATCTCAAGGCCTCTAGGCCTCCTTCTTCTCTCTCTCCCGGGCCCACATACCCTCCAACCTCTTAGTGATCTCCACTACTTCCTTGTATGGGATGTCTATCTCTAACTCTTGGGCCATGATAAATTTGATACCAAGGTTGAGCCCCTCGATAAATCGACGAACTCGCTCTCTGACAGTAGCAATCAAGGCTAGTGCATTCCTAGCCAAATCACTAAACCGGTCTGCATACTCTGATATGGTCATAGCACCCTTGCGTAACTGCTCAAACTCTGCGCTCCATGCATCCCTAAGACTCTGGGGAACAAACTCCCTCAAGAACATATCTGAGAACTGAGCCCAAGTGAGTGAAGTTTCCTCGGCCGGACTGCCCAAATCATACGCTCGCTACCACTGATAAGCCGCTCCCTTAAGCTGAAAAATAGTGAAAGTAACCCTACTAGACTCCACCATACCCATAGTATGGAGGATACAGTGGCACTCCTCAAGAAAACCTTGGGCATCCTCTGACACCAAACCGCTGAAAGTAAGAGGGTGGTACTTATTTTACCTCTCGAGCCTGAGTTGCTCCCCCTCAGAAGTTGCTGCCCCAACCTCGGGCTGAACTGGGGCGATGGGTTGTACTGGTATAACCTCTAGGACCTGGTCAATCTGAACCCGCTACTCTGGGGTACGGGTGATAGGAGTCTGTCTTCCTCCCCCGGCTTGAGAAATGGCAGGAGCAAGTGGGATCAACCCTGCTTGAGCTAGAGTGCCAAATATGCTCAAAAACTAGGCGAGGGTCTCCTGAAGTGCTGGGGCAGTAATAGGCGTATTATATGCATGTCCTCCAACTGGAGCTACTGGTGGCTCCTCTGTAGTAGCTCGGGCAGTTTACTGGCGGCACCACGTGCCCGACCTCTCGCGGCTCTAGCAGGGGCATGGGTGTCTGATCATCCGATCCAGTTGTACGTGTCTTTACCATCTGTAAGAGAATAGAAAGACATATATTTAGAATCCTGAAGTCAACAATTTCGCACGATAAGGAGTCAAAGAAGTGAAGTTTTTCCTAACAGTTCCATAGCCTCCCGAAGATAAGTACAGATGTCTCCGTACCAATCCCCAAGACTCTACTAAACCTTCTTGTGACTCATAATACCTATGAACCTAGAGCTCTGATACCAATTTGTCACGGACCCAATTTCCCTCAGTAGGATATCATGACGGCACCTATTCCTTAAGACTTGGTAAGCCTAAAAAACATGCGGAAGTGAGTGAAACAATAATTAATAATCTCAAAACTCAACAACATATATAAAGAAAAACCTCCACAGCTTTGTGTACATACAATAGCCCAAAACTCGTCATAATACAAGTCACAAGCTCTGTGACAATATCAAGGTCATTCCTATACAACTATATCTAGTAAAGAAGGAAAATTATAGAAATGGATAGAAGGGGACTTCGAGGCCTGCGGGCAGGTATACCTTGAAGTCTCCAAATGCGAACTCAGCTCACTAGTGTCGGGACTGATAGGAAGTACGTGGATCTACATAAAAAGATGTGCAGAAGCATAACATGAGTACACCATAACAGTACCCAATAAGTGTCAGGCCTAACCTTGGTAGAGTAGTGATGAGGTCAGGTCAAGGCCCAACTAGAAATAATAAGAAACATGACGAAAGATTTAACAATATAATAATTAAGACAATGGAAATGAAATAATTGAGGAGTATACCAAAAGCTAACTACACAGAATCAAGGCAGATAATACATCACGAAAGGAAAAAAGGATTGACATGTTAAGGAAACAAACAACCAAAGACAGGTACAACAAATAGAGAAAGATCAACAAGGGTCACTACCGAGGTACCGCCACGTAGTCCCAAATCACAGTAATAACTCACAATCTTTCCTTATATCACCATGGGAGCCTTTACATTTTTTTGTTTAAATCATTTTCCTAAAATAGCATCCCGCGTAGCCCACCTTATCACACCACATGACTACTAGTAGTTCCCCTACTGGCCACGTGTATCAAGCCCACCTTATCTCACCGCATGTGTTTCAACTGCCAAACCTTATACCACCGCATGCGTATCAATATCACAACGTATCATAAATCGCACCTCAAGTACTAAATATGACAACTTCCAAGAGAAACCAAACAATAATAGAATTTCACAATAAGGAGCCCACGGCTCAACCACAATGTACAAAAAGTCTCAACAATAACAACCGGAACTGAATAACTCAATAGAATGATATTTCACAACTTAACACTTTGCCTCAATAGCAATTACGGACTTTGTAACTCAATTCCAATTTCAACAACCAGATATTTCCAAGAATGACAACTTTAAGTAAAGAGTTCAACAATTAAGTAATGAATAGGGATTAAAGGAAACAAGAGCTTCAACGAAACATATAGAGCAAATAGCAGGTAAGAGATAAGGGAAATAAAGCATGTGAAATTATACTAATGATGATGAGGATAACATGTTAAGATACCTCAATTAAGGAAAGAAAGGAATCTACGTAGTTAAAACCGATAATTGCCACACTCGTCACCTTGCGTACACGGCTTTCACACATCACAATTATCACAACAACACCAATCCTAAGGGGTAATTCCCCCACTCAAGGTTAGGCAAGTCATTTACCTCAGATCACGCTAAATCAATCCACTAGTAGGCCTTTTCCTCGATTATCCAACTCCTAACGGCTCGAATCTAGCCAAAATAATTTCACACTATAAATATAACTAAAGGAGACTAATTCAAATAATGAAATTACGATCCTTGCAAAGAATTAAAAAGTCAACCCAAAAAGTCAAATCGGGCCCGCGTCTCCGAACCCGACCAAAATTATAAATTCCTAACACCCATTCGATGAGTCCAACCATGCAAGAATTACTCAAATCGCCTTTCAATTTCCTAAATTTTAGCCTAAGAAGTTTCACATATTTTTCCCACATTTCCAACACCAAAACTCTAATTTAATGATGAAATTAACAATAGATTCACGTAAATTAACCGAAACCGAGTTAAGATTCCTTACCCCGAAATATTGCCTCCCACCGAGCTTTCTAATTCTAAAATGGATTATAAAGATTAACCCTCGAACAAGGCCTTTCTACCCAACGATCACGTCTGCGGGCCTTTGTCTCGGTTCTCCGATGCCACACATATGAAAAAACCATCGCAGGTGCAGATTCCACTTAAGTCCAGGAGTTCCGCTTCTACGGACCATGGCTCGCACCTGCGAGCCCGTTTCTGTGGAGAAGAAGACTGCACTTGCGGTCCAGCCCAAAGCCCCTCCTCCAATTCCGTTTCTACAGAGGAAATGGCCGCTCATGCGGAGGCGCACCTGCACTCAGGTGTCCCCACCTACAAGCCCAGCCCTGGGCTCTCCTTTCTCTTATGCGCTTCACCTTTTGCACCCGCGATTCCCCACTAGCGGTCAAACCCTCCGCAGGTGCGATGACACCAGCAAGCCTGGGACTTCAGCAATGAAGCTAAGTCCAAAATTGTTCGAACTCGATCCGAACCATACTCGGAGCACCCGGGACACCGGACGAATATACCAACATGTTACAAAATACATAACGGACCTACTCGAGGCCAAAAATCTTATCAAAAAACATTGATTCTACGGATCGCAACCAAAATTCAAGCCTATGCAACTATGAACTTTCGAATTCCGAAACCAATGCCGATTCATACCAAAACAACTCTGATTAACTCCAAATTGTGCACACAAGTAATAAATGAATTATGGAACTATTCCGACTTCTAGAACCGGGATCCGACCCCGATATCAATAATGTCAACTACCGTCAAACATTCCAAACTTTCCCATTTTCCAACTTTCGCCAATTCATGCCAAAATGATCTACGGACCTCCAAATTAATATACAGACATGCTCCTAAGACCAAAATCACAATACGGAGCTATTGGAACCATCAAAGCTCTATTCTGGAGTCGTCTTCACACAAGTCAAACTACAGTCAACTTTTACAAATTAAACCTCCAACGTAGGGACTATGTGTCCCATTTTACTCTGAAACTCACCCGAAACCAAACCAAACACCCCATCAAGTTACATGACAACAATATAGTATATAGGAGGCAATAAATAAGGGTCGGGCTAAAACACGCAAAACGACCGGCCGGGTCGTTATAATAGGCTTCAAGTAGAATAAAGTAACACGATAAGGAACCAAGAAAGGGAGGTTTCATAAAGCCCTATATACTCACAAAGATAAGTATAAACGTCTCCATACCAATCTTCAAGACTCTACTAGGCCTGCTCGTGACTCATGAGACCTATATTAACCTGGTGCTCCTATACCAATTTGTCACGACTCAAAATCCCGCCAAAGGTCGTGATGGCGCCTAACATGATAGCTAGGCAAGCCAACACTCAATCCTCATCACAAAATCCAATAATTAAGCAAATATTTACGATATAATTTACAAAGAAAAATGAATTTCAAATCAATAACATGAGTAAATAATTTGTGACAAGGTCTAAGTACGACAAAATTTGTCTAATTAACTGCCCAAAATCGGTGTCACTACATCACGAGCATCTATTAAGAGTAACTAGAGTCGGTTGAATAAATATATATCTCCAAAAGGAATACATGAATAGAAAATAGATAAGTAGTGAAGGGGACTCCATGTGCTGCATATCGGATCAGGAATAGCAGCTCATGATGAAGTCTCTAGTATAGTGCTCCTACTCAACTCAATGATACCCCTAATAATAGTCTCAGAACCTGTACAAAATATGCAAAAGTATAGTATGAGTACAAAAATACGGTACTCAGTAAGTATCAAGTCTAGCCTAGAAGAAGTAGTGGCGAGGGGTCGACATCGACACTCACTATCCATCCAATAATCAGGTAAAGCATAAATAAAATATGGAATAAGCATGTGTGATGACCCGACCAGTTGTTTTGTGTAATTGTGCCATGTTTCCCCTTATGATACTTCACACATGTGTGTTTATGGTTTTATGACTTACGGAGTTGATTAGTTTCGTTCCGACAATATTTCCAGTTGATTTGGACCCTTTGCTTCTTGTCTTAGAAGCCTAAGTTATTTATGTTGACCAATGGTTGATGTTTATAAAAACGGCCTCGAAATGGTGTTTTGATTGCTCCGATAACTTCGTATTGTGATTTTGGACTTGGATACATGCCCGAAATCGAACTCGAAAGTCGTAGGTTGATTTGTGTTGCTTTGCCGAAATTTGGCAATTGGAAGTTGAAAAGTTTGACCATAGGTTGACTTTTAGCTATAGAGTTCGGAATTTGATTTTAGGACTTGGAATAGGTCCGTTATGCTATTTAGAACTTGTCTGCAAACTTTGGTATCATTGGAGTTTAATTGATAGTATTCGGACGCATAGTTGCAATCCAGAAGTTCTTGAAATTTACTTCAAAATTCGTGCGTTTTAGTGTTCGATTCGTAGTTCTAGATATTAGTTTTGTGTTATGATCGTGCGATCGAGTTCGTACGATATATTTAGACTTGTGTGGATGTTTGGTTTGGAGCCTCGAGGGCTCGGATGAGATTCAGACGTGTCTCGGAGAGTTTTGGACAGATCACATAAAATCTAGTGTGCTGGTGATCTGATGTCGCAATTGCGAGCACCAGCCTCGCATTTGAAAACACAATAGGGGGGAAGGTCTCAGGTGTCGCAATTGCGACACCTTGTTCGCATATGCAAAAACTATGCCTGAGCTGCATAGTTCGCATTTGCGACTAAATGGTTGCATTTGCGCAGGGACAGGGTTCGCATTTACGAACACATTTGTCACATTTGCGAAGTCCCTGTAGGTTGGGCAGTTTTCGCAAATGCGAGGAATTCTTCGCAATTGCGAGGGCTCACAATTGCAAAACTAGGGTCGCAATTGTGACATCTGCAACTGAACAAAATGTTAGAAAGTCGAGATTTGATATCATTCTATCACGCTTTAGAACCCTAGACTCGGTAGGAGGCAATTTGGAGAGGGGATTTTCACCTACAAACATTGGGTAAGTTAATCTAATCGATTTCCAACTATATTTCATGATTATATCTTAGATTTAACAACAAAATCTTGTGAATTAAAGAGGAAACATTGGGAAATTTTGTCAAGTTTTTTAAAATTAAGAATTTAAGTTTTGAGAGTCGATTTGGACTCGGATTTGGAAACTAATCACATATATGGACTCGTGGGGTTATGGGTAGTCGAAATTTACCCTTGGACCCGAATTTTGGGAAAAGTGTAAAGATCATAACTTTATCTATTTTAATTATTTCCCTCACATTATTTGATGATATTAAATCAATTTTTGTTATATTTGGGCCATGAGGAGGCGAATTTTAGGGGAAATGATATTTCTGAGGATTGAGTTGGCCTAGATGAGGTAAGTATCTTTCCTAACTTTGTGTCGGTTCACTACCCCTTAGGAATTGGTTTGTTTGTGCTAATTGTGTTATGTGAAATCCGTGTACACAAGGTGACAAGTGGGTACACGGGCTATATTTGGAAATTGATCGGTTTAGACTATTTAGACTCTTTTCATACCTGTAGTTGAATTGTCTTAACATGTTACATCTTCATTGTAATCCACCCATTTCATGTGCTAATATACCTTTACATGCTTTATTGACATTGTTAATACTTGTTCATCTCTTACTTGCTAATTTACCCTTCTACGCTTAGGTGAAGTTCTAGTCTTCCTTGTGTTTTGTTGCATCTTTAAATTGTTGAATTACTTGTAATTGAAGTTTTTATTTCGTGAAATATCTTATTGTTGAGTTATTGGTGTTGAAGTTGAGAAAATTGTTATCACATTGAGGCGAAGTTGTTAATCGTTGAAATATCTTTCTTATTGAGACATTCACTTTTATTTTGTTATTGTTGAGATTCTTGTACACATTGTGGTTGAGCCATGGGCTATTTGTTGTGGAAATATTTTTATTGTTGATTCTTTTGAAAAGTTGTGGCATATGTGCACGTGTGGTGCGAGTTGTGATTATGTTATGATATTGAAACACATGCGATGGTATAAGGCTTGGGGTTGATATGCATGTGGTGAGATAATGTAGGGGAAAATGATTTTTAAAACTAAATGTAAGGCTCCCTCAGTGATATTAGGAAAGAGTGTGATTGAAATTGAGAAATATGAATACGAGGAGATACATTGGTTGTGATTCTTGTTGTATATAAGGCAGTACCTGGTTTGTGATTCTTGTTGTTTATATCATGTTGTAAAGAGATATTAGTGGGATCACTTCTTGTTGTTTTACTCTTCCTTATCTTATAAGTTTTGTCTGTGTATGATCATTGTGGTCCTCTTCAATTACTTCCTTTATGTTATCTCTACTTACAATACTGCATTAGTCTATGTTATTAACTTGTTTTATATTATTTATTACTGTCTTCTATCACTTCTCGTTATTATGTTTTCATTCTGTTTATTATGTCCTAGTAGGTGTCTTTACCTGGCCTCGTCACTACTCTAGCGAGGTTAGGCTGGATACTTACTGGGTACCGTTGTGGTGTATTCTTACTATGTTTCTGTATATCTTTTTGTACAGATCCAGGTACGCCTGCTCGTGTTTGGCGTTAGTGTTTGATTATAGCTATTATCCGTAGACTACAAAGTATGCCTGCTCGGTGTCTGCATGCCTCAGAGTCACCTTCCCTTATCTTTCATTCCATTGTATTTTTTATTCATACAGTGTTGTAGTAGATATTCCAAATTATTTTGTAGATCTTATGACTCAGTTCCATCAATTTTGGGAGAGATGATGTTGAGATCTTATTTTGGGAGTTTATTTGAGTTTATCAGTCTTGCTTTAGTATATTTGTTTATTATTTACGTTAAAATATTATTAAATGTAAGGCTTACCGAGTATTAGAGATTAGGTGCCATCACAACCCCCTAAGGTGGGGAATTGGGGTCGTGACAGCATTCTATCATCAAATGAATATGACAGTTCAACGAAACAGATGTCATACAGAATTTAGGCATGTTTAAAAGATAAGTAGAGCAATTAAGATATCAATACCTCGATCATCATACCAAGACATGATTCAAGTCATCAACGTTTATATCAAATCACTACATGAGGCAAAATATGTACATATGCATGCTCATAATCCAATATCAATGTGTGTAAGAGACAATGCATGAGTCTAGGATAGAAATGCATGCCCCTGATCCAATATCAACATATATAAGAGCCAATGTATGAATCTAAGCTTTCAATGTATGCCCCTCATCCAATGTCAACAACTCACATCACAAATCCATGTTCTTAACACAAACCACCTATCAAAATATCATCGAAAAAATCACGGGTGCCTACGCTCATAGGGCCCAAGGTAACATGGGTAATCAGCTGACTCCGGAGAGACATATCCATAGCCAAGCATTGATTATTTTATGTTTAATGATCATTAATTAATTGTTACGGCGTGCATCCCATTTCAATCATAATATTGTCAATCAATCGTTGCGGATCTCAACCTGTTCCAATCATAATATCATCAATAATCGATAACCAATATCCGTTCACATTATCCTTAGTGCCAAATTCCTCAATATTTTCACAATATCCAACTCTCTAACTCATGCATATGTATATGAAATGATGTAATAAAAGGGCACCGAACATGTCAATAAGAATACGGATAAAAAGCTCATATGGCTAAAAGATGGCTATGGAAAATCATGTAACTCAATTTATCACACAACGACTCAATAAGCTATTTAGCATGTTCTAGCTTAATCATATTATTTATCATGAGTCAATTAGGCCATAGAAACCACCAATATGGAGCAAATAAGACAAGTGTACGATCAAGGATTTATAATAATGCTCAATATGGAAAATAATCATTCATGTCAAATCAATAAGTCTTAATTCCCGAGACATGCTCCTAGACCATGAATATAAATTATCACGTAGTCATATAATCAACGGGGCATAAATAACATCTTTAGATAATTCAACAAAGCCCAAAGCCGATTCAACAATACCGGATAGAGTCAAGACATAGCAACGCATATACGATCATCATATCGCTTCTCCTAAATAATGAATCAAGTAGAAAATATCACCGATGGGGAAAATTCCCTCTTATAAGGATAGACAAGAGACTTACCTTTGTCTGGTAAGCTAAAATCAAACAACAATTGCCAATCGTCCGAATCTAACTCCAAACGACTCGAATCTATTCAAAAGCAACTCAATAACGTCAAATAAAGCCCTAGGAAACAACTCCAAACAATAAAGTTTCGATCTTTAATCCAATTTCCAAAAGTCAACATGGGCGCACATGGTCAAAACCCGAGCCAACAGGTAGATCATGGCTATCCATAACCCCCACGAGTCCAAATATGTGATTATAATCCAAACTTGGGTCCAAATCGACCCTCAAATTTCCTAAATATACCTTCTTAAGTTGTAGATAAAATCCCCAAATTTTGGTTTAACATTCTAAGTTTTAGGTGTTGAAATCCATGGTAAAACAAGATATGAGGCCAAATCGAGTGAAAATTGCTTACCTCCAATTTAGTAATGAAATTTCTCTTCAAAATATCCTCATTTCGAAGTCTAGGGTACAAAATATGAAAGAATAGGTAAAATCACGAAAAAAAGCAACATATACTCTGCCCAACAATACCCTTCGCGATCGCGGTTGTCCCCTCGTGATCGTGAAGGCAAACAGTCCGAGCGCACCATTCAGATATTAGAGGATATGCTTCGTGCCTGTGTTATGGATTTCAAGGGTTCTTGGGATCAGTTCTTGCCACTCGCGGAGTTTGCTAACAACAATAACTACCAATCGAGTATTCATATGGCTCCTTACGAGGCCCTATTTGGGAGACGATGTCATTCTCTAGTTGGCTGGTTTGAGCCGGGAGAGGCTAGGTTGTTAGGCACAGATGTGGTTCGAGATGCCTTGGAGAAGGTCAAGTTGATTCAGGATCAGCTTCGTACAGCCCAGTCTAGATAGAAGAGTTATGTTGATCGGAGAGTTTGTGATGTTGCGTTCATGGTTGGAGAGCGGGTCTTGCTCTGAGTTTCACCCATGAAGGATGTGATGAGGTTCGGGAAGAAGGGCAAGTTGATCCTTAGATATATAGGACCTTATGAGATCCTTGAGAGGATTGGTAGGTGGCCTACAAGCTTGCATTGCAACCTAGATTATCTGCAGTTCATCTGGTGTTCATGGTCTGGAAGTAATATGGTGATCTGTCTCATGTCTTAGACTTCAGCTCAGTCCAATTGGACAAGGATTTGACTTATATTGAAAATCTGGTGGCTATCTTGGACAGACAGGTCTGGAAGTTGAGATTAAAAGACATTGCTTCAGTGAATTTCCAATGGAGGGGTCATCCGGTTGAGGAGGCGACTTGTGAGACCGATCACGAAATGCGGAGTCGTTATCCTCATCAATTAATCACCTCAGGTATGTCCTTATGCACGTTTGAGGATGAACGTTTATTTTAAGAAGGGGAGAATGTGACGACCCGATCGGTCATTTTTTTGTAATTGCGCCCTTTTGATGTTTCACACATGTGTGTTTATGGTTTTATGACTTACTGGTTCCGGGAAGATTTCGGGTTGCTTTGGACACTTTGATTCTTGGCTTAGAAGCCTAAGTTGTTTATATTAACCAATGGTTGAATTTTTTGAAAAAGAGAATGAAACGGTATTTTGATGGCTCCGATAGATTCATATCGTGATTTTGTACTTGGGTGTATGCGCGAAATTGAATTCGGAAGTCCGTAGGTTGATATGTGTTGATATGCCGAAATTTGGCAATTTGAAGTTGAAAGGTTTGATCGTAGGTTGACTTTTAGCTATCGAGTTCAGAACTTGATTTTGGGACTTGGAATAGGTCCGTTATACTATTTAGAACTTGTATGCAGAATTTAGTATCATTTGGAGTTGAATTGTAAGTATTCAGACGCATAGTTAAAATTATATAAGTTCTTGAAATTTAATTTGAAATTCATGCGTTTTAGTGTGTGATTCATAGTTATGGATGTTATTTTTGTGTTTTGATCGGCGAGCTAGTTCGTATGATGTTTATAGACTTGTTTGGATGTTTGGTTTGGAGCCCCGAGAGCTTAGATGAGTTTCGGACGTGTTTCGGAGAGTTTTGGACTGATCACATAAAATATGGTGTGCTACTGCTCTGATGTCACAATTGCGATCACCAGCCTCGAATTTCAGAACATAGCAGAGAGGGGGTCTCAAGTGTCGCAATTGTGATACCTTGTTCTCATTTGCGAAGACTAGGCCTGAGCTGGGTAGTACGCATTTGCGATTAAATGGCTACATTTGCGAAGAGACAGGGTTCGCATTTGCGAACACATTTGTCACATTTGCGAAGTCCTGTAGGCTGGCAAGTTGTGGCATATGGGCACTTGTCGTACGAGTTGTGATTATATTGTGATATTGATATGCATGTGGTGGTATAATTTTTAGGGTTGATTCGCATGCGATGAAATAAGGTTGGCTTGATACGCGTGCTGCTAGTAGGGAAACTACTTGAAGCCACACAGTGTGATAAGGTGGGCTAAAACGCAGGTAGCTATTTCGGGGAAAATAATTTTTAAAACTAAATGTAAGGCTTCCGCGGTGATATAAGGAAAGAGTGTGATTGGAATTAAGAAATGTGAATACAAGGCGGTACCTCGGTTGTGATTCTTCTTGTATACGAGGAGGTACCTCGTTTGTGATTCTTGTTGTTTATCTCATGTTGTAAAGAGTTATTAGTGGAAACACTTCTTGTTATTTTACTCTTCCTTGTTTTATCAATTTTGTTCGTGTATGATCATTGTTGTTCTTTTCAATTGTTTCCTTTATATTATCTTTGGGCTTACAATCCTGTCATTAGTCTATGTTATTAATTTGTTTCATATTATTTATTTCTCCTTCTTCTATCACTTCTCATTATTATGTTTTTATTCTGTTTATTATGTCCTAGTAGGTGTCTTGAGGTGGCCTCATCACTACTCTACCGAGGTTAGGCTTGATACTTACTGGGTACCGTTGTGATGTACTCCTACTACACTTCTGCACATCGTTTTATGCAGATCCAGGTATGCCTGCTCGTGCTGGGCATTATTGTTTGATTATAGTTATTTTCCGTAGACTTCAAGGTATACCTGCTCGGCGTCCGCATGCCTTGGAGTCACCTTCCCTTATCTTTCATTCTGTTGTAATTCTTATTCAGACAGTGTTGTAGTAGATATTCCAGATTATTCTTTAGAGCTTGTGACTCAGTTCCATCGTTTTTGGGAGAGATGTTGTTGAGATCTTATTTTGGGAGTTTATTTGAGTTTATCATTCTTGCTTTAGTATTTCTGTTGATTATTTCTATTAAGTTATTATTAAATGTTAGAGACTAGGTGTCATCACGACACCCTAAGGTGGGGAATTGGGATCGTGACAAGTTGGTATCAGAGTTATAGATTCATAGGTGTTACGAGTAATAAACATGTTTAGTAGAGTCTTACAGATCGGTACGGAGACGTTTACACTTATCTTCAAGAGGCTACGAACTATTAGGAAAACTCCACTTCTTTGATTCCTTATCGTGCAAATTGGTTGAATTCGAAATCTAAATATTTGACTTTCTATTCACTCAAAGATTTTTAGGATGCGCACTGTTGGAACTGATGATCACACACCCACACCCCCTGCTAGAGCCGCCAGAGGCCAGGGTCGGGGCAGAGGCCAAGGATGGGCACGTGGTGCAGCTAGAGCACCTGCCCAAGCTACGACAGAGGAGCTCCCAGTAGCACCGGTTGGGGGATAGGCCCCCGAGGCACCTGCTGCCACCCCTGCACTTCAGGAGACCCTCACATAGTTCTTGAGCATGTTTGGTATTTTAGCTCAGGCATGGTTCATTCCACTTGCACCGGCCATATCTCAGGCTGGGGAAGGAGCTAGACTCCCGCTGCCCATACTCCAGAGCAGCGGGTCCATGTTGATCAAGTCCCAAAGGTTATGCCAACGTAGCCTATTGTTCCGATTCAGCCCAAGGTTATGGCAGGGGCATCTGAGGAAGAGCAGCGCAGACTTGAGAGGTTCAAAAAGTATCATCCTCCTACTTATAGTGGCTTAGCTTCAGAGGATGAGCATGATTTTCTAGAGAAGTGCCATCATATTCTCCACACCATGGGTATTGTAGAGACGAGCGAAATTGCCTTTACTACATTCCAGCTGTCAGTTGTAGCGTATCAGTGGTGGCGTGCTTATGAGGAGGGTAGCCCACCCGATGCAACTTCACTTACATAAACTCTGTTTTCAGATATGTTCTTGAGAAAGTTTTTTCTCCAGACCCTTAGGGATGCGTGGCATGTGGAGTTTGAGCAGCTGCGTTAGGGCACTATGACAGTGTCAGAATATGCTGTCTGATTCAGTGATTTGTCCAGACATGCACCTTCCTTGGTTTCCACAGTCAGAGAGCGAGTTTGTCAATTCATCGAGGGGCTCAACTATGGTATTAGATTCAGCATGGCCCGAGAGTTGGAGACAGGTACTTCATACCAGCAGGTAGTAGAGATCGCATGGAGGTTGGAGGGCATGCGGGGCTGTGAGATAAAGGACAGGGAGGCCAAGAGGCCTCGAGATTCGGGTACATATAGTGGCACCCATGCCCCAGTTGCAGCCTGTCATGGTAGAGGCTATGTGAGACATCCAGTTCATTCAGCACTTACAGCTTCTAGTGGTGCTCCGGTTGTTCCGAGGTCCCGGGTTGCACAGTTTGCTCAACCACTTCCTAGTGCACCTCCTGCATGGGGTGCCTTCACCGGTCAGTCCAACCGACCAGGCCTGAGCCAGCCCTAGCAGCTACACCCATCGATATCTTTCTTTGAGAGTGGTGATACCCATCATATGGTGAGGGACTGCCCCAGACTCATGAGGGGTGCACCTCCACAGACTACTCAGGCTCCACGGATTTAGCTAGGTCCACATACTTCGCAGGCTATGGTTGTTACCCCAGTTTCTGTTCTACCTGCATAGACAGCTAGGGGTGGGGGTCAGGCAGGTAGAGGTCACCCCAGAGGGGGAGGCTAGGCTAGATTCTAATCTTTTCCTAGTAGGACGGAGGTAGTCGCATCAAACACATTCATTACATGTATGGTTCCAATTTGTCATAGAGATGTATCACTCTTATTTGATCTAGGACCCACTTATTAATATGTGTCATATTACTTTGCTCTGTATTTGGATATATCTCGTGATTCTTTGAGCTCTCCTATCTATGTGTCCACTCTTGTGGGAGATTCTATTATTGTGGACCGTGTGTATCGGTCGTGTTTAGTTGTTATTGGTGGTTTTGAGACCTGAGTTGATCTATTATTACTTAGTATGGTAGACTTTGATGTTATCTTGGGAATGGACTGGTTGTCGACCTATCATGCTATTCTGGATTGTCACGCCAATACGGTGACATTGGCTATACCAGGTTTACCACGGTTGGAGTGGAGAGGCACTTTGGATTATGTTCCTAGCAGGGTTGTGTCATTTCTAAAGGCTCGGTGGATGGTTGAGAAGGGGTATGATGCTTATCTATCTTTCGTGAGAGATGTCTGTGCTGATACTCCGACCGTTGAGTTAGTTCCGGTAGTGAGAGACTTCCCGGATGTATTTACAACAGATCTTTAGGGCATGCCGCCCGATAGAGATATCGATTTTAGTATTGACATGTCGCTGGGCACTCAGCCCATTTCCATCCCACCATATAGCATGGCCCCGCTAGAGTTGAAGGAGCTGAAGGAGTAATTACAAGAGTCGCTTGATAAGGGTTTCATTCGGCCTAGTGTGTCGCCTTGGGGTGCACCGGTGTTGTTTGTGAAGAAGAATGATGGTTCTATGCGCATGTGTATTGATTATTGGTAGTTGAACAATGTCACAGTGAAGAATAGGTATCCATTGTCGCGCATTAATGGCTTATTTGAAGCTACGGTGTGCCAGAATATTCTCGAAGACTGATTTTTAGTCAGGGTAACATCAGTTGAATATTCGGGGATTCGCAAATTCCAAAGGCTGCCTTTAGGACTCAGTATGGTCATTATGAGTTCCTTCTGATGTCATTTGGGCTGACCAATGCCCCATCAACATTGACGCACCTGATGAACATTATATTCCAGCCATATCTTGATTCATTCATCGTTGTGTTTATTGACGACATCTTGGTGTACTCCCACAGCTGGGTGGATCATGAGCAGCATCTTAGGACCATGCTCCAAACCTTTAGAGAGAAGAAGTTGTATGTAAAATTCTCAAAGCATGAATTCTGGCTTGATTCGATGGCATTTTTGGGTCATGTAATGTCGAGTGAGGGGAGCAAGGTAGATCCGAAGAATATTGAAGCAGTCAAGAATTGGCCCAGATCATCTTCAGCTACTGAGACGAGGAGTTTCCTTGGTTTGGCAAGGTATTATCTCCGTCTCGTAGAGGGTTTCTCATCCATTGATGCACCTGTGACTAGATTGACCTAGAAGGGTGCTCCTTTCAGATGGTCCAAGGAGTGTGAGGCGATCTTTCAAAAGCTCAAGACTACTTTGACTACATCCCCAGTGTTAGTGTTGCCTACGGGTTCGGGGTCTTACACTGTGTATTGTGATGCGTCATATGTTGGGCATGGGGCGATGTTGATGCAAGACGGTAGGGTGATTGCCTACGCGTCTCATCAGTTGAAAGATCATGGGAAGAATTATCCGGTTCATGACTTTTTATAAGCTATTATTCATGCATTAAAGATTTGGCGGCACTATTTGCACGGTGTCCCTTGTGAGGTCTATACCGACCACCGGAGTCTTCACAATCGGTTCAAACAAAAGGATCTTAACTTGCGGCAGCAATGATGGTTAGATTTTCTTAAAGACTGTGATATCACTATTCTATATCATCCCGGGAAGGCCAATGTGGTGTCCAATGCCTTGAGTCAAAGGCGGAGAGCTTGGGCAGTTTAGCATATCTACCGGTAGTAGAGAGTCCACTAGCCATGGATGTTCAAACCTTGACCAACCAGTTTGTTAGATTGGATGTTTCGGAGCCCAATCGAGTTCTTTCTTGCGTGGTTTGTCGGACTTCTTTATATGATCGCATCAGAGAGCGTCAGTATAATGACCGCCATTTGCTTGTTCTTAAGGACACGGTACATCACGGCGATGCCAAGGAGATTTCTAATAGAGATGACGGTGTGTTGCGGATGTAGAGCCGGTTATGAGCGCCCAATGTAGATGGGTTACGTGAGTTGATACTTCAGGAGGCCAACAGTTCACGGTACTCCATTCATTCGGGCGCCGCTAAGATGTATTAGTATTTGAGACAGCACTATTGGTTGAGGAGAATGAAGAAAGATATAGTGGAGTATGTGGCTCGGTGCTGAAATTGTTAGCAGGTGAAGTATGTGCACCATGGCTAGAAGGTTTGCTTCAGAGATTTGAGATTCTTGAGTGGAAATGGGAGCGTGTTACTAGTTACTTCGTTGATGGGCTCCCACATATTCAGAAGAAATTTGATGATGTATGGGTGATTGTGGATAGGTTGACCAAGTCGGCTCATTTCATTCCGGTAGTGACTACTTATTCTTCAGAGCATCTAGCTCAGATCTATATCCGCGAGATTGTCTGACTTCATGGCATGCTAGTATCCATCATCTCTGACTGGGGCACGCAGTTTACATCGCATTTTTTGAGAGTTGTCCATCATGAGTTTGGCACATGGGTTGCGTTGAGTACAACATTTTTTACCCCCATATGAGGAGACTTGTGAGAACGAGCACGAAATACGGAGTCGTTATCCTCATCTATTCATCACCTCAGGTATGTCCTTATACACATTTGAGGATGAACATTTATTTTAAGAGGGGGAGAATGTAACAACACGACCGGTCATTTTTTTTGTAATTGCGCCTCGTTCCCCTTTTGATGCTTCACAGATGTGTGTTTGTGGTTTTATGACTTACGGGATCCGGGAAGATTTCAGGTTGATTTGGACCCTTTGATTCTTGGCTTAGAAGTCTAAGTTGTTTATATTGACCAATGGATGAATTTTGTGAAAAGACCCCGAAACGGTGTTTAAATGGCTCTGATATCTTCGTATTATGATTTTGTACTTGGGTGTATGCGCGTAATCGAATTCGGAAGTCCGTAGGTTGATATGTGTTGATATGCCAAAATTTGGCAATTTGAAGTTGAAAAGTTTGACTGTAGGTTGACCTTTAGCTATCGGGTTCGGAATTTGATTTTGGGACTTTGAATAGGTCAGTTATACTATTTAGACTTGACTGCAAAATTTAGTATCATTTGGAGTTGAATTGATAGGATTCGGACACATAATTGCAATTCTAGAAGTTCTTGAAATTTACTTTGAAATTTGTGTGTTTTAGTGTTTGATTCGTAGTTATAGATGTTATTTTTGTATTTTGATCACGCAAGCGAGTTCGTATGACATTTATAGACTTGTGTGGATGTTTGGTTTGGAGCCTTGAGAGCTCGGATGAGTTTCGGATGTGTTTCGGATAGTTTTGGACTAATCATAGAAAATCTTTTGTGCTAGTACTCTGATGTCGCAATTGCGAGCAACGGCCTCGCATTTGCGAACATAGAAGGGAGGGGGTCTCAAGTGTCTCAATTGTGATACCTTGTTATCTTTTGCGAACATTAGGCCTGAGGTGGGTAGTATGCATTTGCGACTAAATGGTCGCATTTGCAAAGGGACAGGGTTCGCATTTGTGAACCCATTTGTCGTATTTGCGAAGTCCTGTAGGCTGGCAAGTTGTGGCATATGGGCAATTGTGGTACAAGTTGTGATTATGTTGTTATATTGATACGCATGTGGTGGTATGTCTTAGGGTTGATTCGTATGCGATGAAATAAGGTGGGCTTGATACACGTGTTGCTAGTAGGGGAACTACTTGAAGCCAAACGGTGTGATAAGGTGGGCTACAGGTAGCTATTTCGAGGAAAATGATTTTTAAAACTAAATGTAAGTCTCCCACGGAGATATAAGGAAAGAGTGTGATTGAAATTGAGAAATGTGAATACGAGGCAGTACCTCGGTTATGATTCTTATTGTATACGAGGCGGTACCTCGTTTGTGATTCTTGTTATTTATCTCATGTTGTAAAGAGTTATTGGTAGGAACACTTCTTGTTATTTTACTCTTCCTTGTCTTATCAATTTTGTTCGTGTATGATCATTATTGTTCTCTTCAATTGCTTCCTTTATATTATATTTGGGCTTACAATCCTGTCATTAGTCTATGTTATTAACTTGTTTCATATTATTTATTTCTCCGCCTTCTATCACTTCTCGTTATTATGTTTTCATTCTGTTTATTATGTCCTAGTACGAGTCTTAACGTGGCCTCATCACTACTCTACCGAGGTTAGGCTTGATACTTACTGGGTACCATTGTGGTGTACTCATACTACTCTTCTGCACATCGTTTTGTGCAGATCCGTGTACGCCTGCTCGTGCTGGGCGTTATTGTTTAATTATAGCTATTATCCGTAGACTTAAAGGTATACCTGCTTGGCATCCGCATGCCTCGGAGTCACCTTCCCTTATCTTTCATTCTATTGTATTTCTTATTCAGGTCGTGTTGTAGTAGATATTCCAGATTATTCTGTAGAGCTTATGACTAAGTTCCACCGATTTTGGGAGAGATGTTGTTGAGATGTTATATTGGGAGTTTATTTGAGTTTATTAGTCTTACTTTAGTATTTCTGTTTATTATTTATGTTAATTTATTATTAAATTTTAGGCTTACCTAGTATTAGAGACTAGGTGCCATCACGACCCCCTAAGGTGGGGAATTGGGGTCTTGACAACATGCAATCATCACATGAATATGACAGTTCAACGAAACACATGTAATACAGAATTTAGGCATGTTTAAAAGATAATGAGAGCAATTAAGATATCAATACCTCGATCATCATACCAAGACATGATTCAAGTCAACAACGTTTATATCAAATCATTGCATGAGGCAAAATATGTACATATGCATGCTCATAATCCAATATCAATGTGTATAAGAGCCAATGCATGAGTCTAAGATAGAAATGCATGCCCATAATCCAATATCGACATATATAAGAGCCAATGCATGAGTCTAAGCTTTCAATATATGCCCATGATCAAATATCAACAACTCACATCACAAATCCATGTTCTTAACACAGACCACATATCAAAATATCACCAAAAGAATTACGGGTGCCTACGCTCATAGGGGCCAAGGTAACATGAGTAATCACCTGACTCCGGAGAGACATATCCATATCCAAGGATTGATTATTTTATATTTAATGATCATCAATCAATTGTTGCAGCGTGCAGCCCATTTTAATCATAATATCATCAATCAATTGTTGTGGGTCTCAACCTATTCCAATCATAATATCATCAATAATCGATAACCAATGTCCGTTCATATTATCCTTAGTGCCAAATTCCTCAATATTTTCACAATATCCAACTCTCCAACGCACGCATGTGTATATGAAATGATGTAATAAAAGGGTACCGGACATGTCAATAAGAATACGGATAAAACGCTCATATGGCTAAAAGATGGCTATGGGAAATCATGTAACTCAATTTATCACACAACAGCTCAATAAACTATTTAGCATGTTCTTTCTTAATCATATTATTTATCATGAGTCAATTAGGCCATAGCAACCACTAATATGGAGCAAATAAGACAAGTGAATAATCATGGATTTATAATAATGCTCAATATGGCAAAATAATCATTCATGTCAAATCAATAAGTCTTAATTCCCGAGACATGCTCCTAGACCATGAATATAAATTATTATGCAGTCATAGAATCAATAGGACATGAATATCAACTTTAGTTAATTCAACAAAGCCCAAATCCAATTCAACAAAACCGGATAGAGTCAAGATCTAGTAACGCATATACGATCATCACATCGCTTTTCCTAAATCATGAATCAAGTAGAAAATATCACCGACGGGGAAGATTCTCTCTTACAAGGATAGACAAGAGACTTACATTTGTCCAGTAAGCTAAAATCAAGCAACAATTGCCTACCGTCCGAATCCAACTCCAAACGACTCGAATCTATTCAAAAGCAACTCAATAACGTCAAATAAACCCTAAGAAACAACTCCAAATAATAAAGTTTCGATCTTTAATCAAATTTCAAAAGTCAACATGGGCTCACACGGTCAAAACTCGAGCCAACGGGTGGATCATGGCTATCCATAACCTCCACGAGTCTAAATATGTGATTATAATTCAAAACTGGGTCCAAATCGACCCTCAAATTTCCTAAATATACGCTCTTAAGTTGTAGACAAAACCCCCAAATTATACTTTAAAATTCCAAGTTTTAGGTATATAAATCCATGAGAAAACAAGATATGAGGCCTAATCGAGTGAAAATTGCTTACCTCCAATTTAGTAATGAAATTTCTCTTCAAAATCTCCTCATTTCGAAGTCTAGGGCACAAAATATGAACGAATGGGTAAAATCCCGAAAATGGCAACATATACTCTGCCAAACAGTACCTTTCGCTATCGCGGTTGTCCCCTCGTGATCGTGAAGGCCAAACAGCCTCTAGCCTCCAGCTACACTTTGCGAACACGAAGACTCCACCATGAACATGGTGCACCTGCTATCAACTCTATGCGAACACAGCACTCTGACCGCGAATTGGGAGCACCAAGCACCAGCCAAACTCCACTGCTTCATGAACGCGTACCCAATCTCATGAACGCGACTCTCCTGATCAAGACACTACGCAAATGCGAAATAGAGGTTGTAAACGCGAAGAACAAAAATTGTCTGCCCCAATTACCTTCTGCGATCGTGAAGCTACTCCGTGATCGCGATCAACCACTGACACCAGCAACTTCAGCAGCTCCTAACTTCACCAAAAGGATCTGCAAAACCACCTCAGTCCATACCCGAGCCTCTCAGGACCCGTCCAAATATGTAGATTTAAAGATTATATTTCAGGTATAGTTAATCATTTAACAAGATTGTGTTTCAAACAGGCTTTCTCATGTATTTATTATGTGTATAGATGGGTATTCTTGTACGTGTTAGTCCACGTGGATTGTCTAGTGCCCGGGTGCTGGTCATGTAATTTTAGGTTGAGACACTAAATGTTCGTAGAAGCGGATATGCCTAACATACCATGTGTTTAGCTCATTTATTATAATTTTTGAGATTTCGAGCTTGGGAAGATGTGATTTTGGAGGAAAATTTCACTACTATATTGCGGATAATTAATTTCTACTTGGATTTGCTTATATATCTTGATTCTCATTGGATTTCTAAACCTAAAACATTAAATTTTAGAGAGAAATTTTAGGTGTTTATCTACAATCTAAGAGAGTGTATTTTGGGATTTGAGTACCGATTTGGATTTAGATCTGAAATCTAATCACATATTCAGACTCGTGGGGTTATTGGTTAACGGAATCTATCTCTAGACTCGGGTTTTAACTATGTGGGCCCTTGTTGACTTTTTTCTGACTTTTTGAGATTTGATTAAAGCTTGGAGTTTTATTGTTTGGAGTTGATTTTTACAACATTGTTTAACTTTATTGAGCAATATGTGACTAGATTCGAGTCGTTCGGGGGTGGATTGATGGAAAAAAATAATTTTGGAAGGTTGAAGGTGTTCCTGGGTGAAGGTAAGTCTCTTGTCTATCCTTATAAGAAGGAATTCTCCCCATAGGTAATTTTTTTGCTACTTGTTGCTTGATTTAGGTACTATATATATGCGAGCTGACGAGCGTATATACGTAGCTAAGTTATGGCCATAGCTGGATAGAGTTATGCTTATAATGTGTCTTGACTAGACAATATGATGTTTACCCATGTTTCATTGATTCTATGACCACGTGATGAAGCTTATCTATGATTAGAAACCATGCTTAGGGTTATGGCTTGTTTGATTTGGTCGTAGTCATATTCTTTCTTTATTTGATATATAATTTAGTGGCTTTTACCTTACTTTACTCATGTTTGATACCATGATTGGACATACGAATATTAAATAAACATATAGAATTGCTATGAACAAATGAATTACAAGATTAGCCATAGTTGTCTCTTATTCATAAAAATATTCATCTGTATTTTATTAATATGTTCTTGTGCGCTTTTATCATATCATTTCATATGCATATACATGATATGGAGAGTTGGATATTGAGAAACATTGTGTATTTTGGCACTAAGGGCATTGTGGACAGATATTAATTATTGATTATTGATTATTGATTATTGATGGTATAATAATTGGATCGGGTTGCACCCCACAATGGTATTACAATTGGATCGGGTTGCATATCGTGATAGTACTTCAATATAGATCTGTCCCTCTGGAGTCAAGTGATTACCCATGTTTTGGGTCTTGTGAACGTAGACATTCTGATTGGTGCTTAGTTTGGATATTTGGTCAGTGTCAGGCATAAGATTTTATGTTATGAAGAATTGAGATTGGATCTGGAGCATGCATTTGCATCCTAGACTCATGCAGTTACTTTTATATAAGCGTTGATGGACTCATATCATGATTATGAAAAGAATTGAGTTATTTGACATCGTATTGTATTTCTTTTGTCAGAGAAAAGCATGCCTAAATTTCAATTCTATTGTGCCTTTATCTTTGTACCTATTTGATGATATCATGCCTTATTTTCCTGATCTATTTATACTTTTACTGTTTATTAGACTGTTAGTAAGTGTCAATATTAACCCCCCATCGCTACTTTCTTGAGGCTAGACTTGATACTTACTAAGTACCATAATTTTATACTCATATTATATTTCTGCATAATTTTGTGCAGATTCTCAGGTAGGTACCATCCAACTGTTTAGGAGTTTGTTTTGATACTTCGTGGTGAGCTGCTTTACTTAATCCGATCCATAGCACATGGAGTCCCCCTTCCCTACTATATATCTCTGTCTATATATTTTTCTTTCCAGACATATGTTGTTGTTCATGATGATGTGACACCAAATAGGTACAAAGATAGGATTGCATTTACCTTTGTACCCATTTGACGATAACACAACGAGAGTATGCAAAAAAATAATTTTACCATATAACTACTTCATAAGGTCCAAACAAATATTCAACAACACTATATATCTCACCACAATCTATATTAAGGACTTGTCGTAAATAATATTAATCAAACAGCCCGATTAATCCACGATAGTATACACAATGGCCAAAATCTATCACGATAGCATATATAATGCTCCAAATCTATTACAGAAATAAAAAAATAATTTTTAGTGCCCCAACGCCATGACACGAAGCCACACCGCATCACAAATTATGTATTAAATAATTTTCATATTCTTAACAAAGTAATATATATGCGATTGGTTAAAGACCATCAATTCTATTGAACACATGCTCGTCCCATACATGGAGCAGACAGATAAAATGTATTCTTAAAATAAATTTTAAAATGTAAGAACCAAAGTTTAAAGTCTCACTTACCTATAATTCACAATCAGGGTACCCTTTCTGATAAATCAAAACTATACTCTCGGGTCTTCAGATTACCTCAAAGTACACAAAAATGAGTTTAGAATAGTTAAATTTCCTTAAGTAAATATCCTATTAATTTTTAAATCAAGTCAAACTTGCAATCAAAGGTTGACCAAAAAAGTCAACTCTTGTTAACTTGTCAAAAGTTTGGACCATGACCAACAACGATTCTTCTTGATGAGAGGATTCCAAAACACTATTCAAAATTTAAATAATGTTTGCCATTTCAAATTGAAGATTTGAGTTGAAGAACTCTAGAGAGACCTTCTCAATTCCTTATAATTTTTTTGTGTTTCTACCGTAAAAATCTTTTCATAATCACGTAATTAACTCAAAAATAAAAGTTAAGGATCATTACCTTGATGATTTGGCTTGAAAATTTCTATTTATCTCTTCTTTTCTCCCTCCTTTTCCCCCTTCCTGTTTTTTCTCCGATCGCGTTTTCCCTTTTTTTGGCTTGTGTGTTCCTGCTTATGTTACGTTTCCAGGGTTGTGCTTCCTCCCTTCTTTAATCGTTCACTTTTTTCTTTTTATTAATATTATTATTATACTATTATTTAATACTTTTTTTCTTTTGCTTAAGTTACTAAATAACCCCTAATTCTATTGGGGCGATTACAAACATAAATATTTCCCAACACCGAGCAATTTAGCTTTTCATATTTTAATAATACAAAAGTTTAAATTCGTTTATAATTGAAGTCGTCAAATAGTTCTTAACAAAATCGTATAAGCCAAAATCGATAAATCGTGGACCAGCTCCGCAGAATCGGATGCGCATGTGCGCATACTTTTCCGCAGAAGTGGACTTGTCCAAGCTGGGCGAGGACCGCACATGCGATAGATTTTCTGCAGGTGCGGCCTCGCAGGTGCAACCCAAGGTCCACAGAAGCGGAAATCGCTGAGCAGTGAGGCCTTTTAATCCGAGACTTAGGCCATTTTTTCTCACATTTAGTCTTGGGAGATTTTGAGAGCACTTTAGAGAGGGATTTTCATCAACATTCTAAGGTAAGAAACTCCCACTCATTTTCAAGTTAATTACGTGGATATTAGTAGATTAACCATGGAAAATTGTAAAAACTTGGGGGATGTGTGAAAAACCTTGGGTTTTGGTAAAAATAAGATTTGACCACGAAATTGATTTTGGAATTAAGTAAAAATTATATAGTTGAGTTCGTGAGTCTATGGGTAATAATTATCTTCAAAAATTTTTGAAATCCAGGCATGTGGGCCCGACGGTAAATTTTAAGAATCTTTCAATTTGGATTGGTTATTTACTCTAATAGCTAATTAAGGACTTTTGAGCATATATTGATTAAATTATATAATATTTGACTAGTTTCGGATCGTTCGGCAATGACTTGGAGCTTATAGAGCGGATTAGTAGACCGGAAGTGAGCTTGAAAACGAGGTAAGTCTCTTGCCTAACCTTGTAAGAGGAAACTCATCCCCTTAGATGTATCTTGTTGTGTATTACTTGTGTGGGGAGCTACGTACGCACTAGGAGACGAGAATCCGTGTGTAGCTATATTTCATGTTATGTCCGGGTAGACTTAGACCCACATTATTCTTTTAATTGTATTGTTGTGTTTATCATATGTATTAACTGTCTTGAATAGAGCTGTGACTAGGGATTTTGAAAGTTGCAATTATCGACTTAGTCTTCTTCTTTTGGAAAATTGAGGAATACTGAATAAATATGAAAAATCTATATCCTCACGCGTCGCAAGTACTGAATAAATATGAAAAATCCTTGTCTTTCTAGAGAGATCAACACAACACCTGCCCCCGCACCATTACAACGTGAAGATCCATCAAGAACAATAACCATGGTGGCAATTCTTCAATGAGAAAAACGTCTTCATCTGGAAACTCATCAGAAAGCTCCCATTCTGCCGGAAGAGGGTGATCAGCTAGAAAATTGGTTAGTGCTTGTCCTTTCATAGCCTTTTGAGGTGTGTGTGTGTGATCTCATATTGGTTAAACAATATGGACCATCTTTCTAGGCGTCTAGAAAGAACAGGTCGAGTCATCACAAACTTCACGGGATCTGCTCGAGAGATGGGTTTGATGGTGTATGCTTCAAAATAATGCCTTAGCTTTTTTATCGCATAAAGTAATGCTAAGCATATTTTCTCAACAGGCGTATAGTTCAACTCAACTCCTATCAGAGTTTGACTGAGGTAGTAAAAGGCTTGTTCCTTTCCTTCCTCATTCTCTTGAGCAAGTAGTGCCCCAAGTGAACGTTCATGTGCCGCGATGTAGAGTATCAATGGCTTCCCAAGGATTGGCGTCCCTAACACGGGTGGATTCAGCAAGTATCTTTTGATGCTTCCAAAAGAATTCTAACATGACTGATTCAAATGAAAAGGGGTATCCTTCCTCAATCGATGATTGAAAGGTTGACACCGTCCGGCCAGATTAGATATGAACCTCCGGATGAATGCTAAGTTTCCTTGGAGACTTCGAAGCTCCCTCAAGTTCTATGACTCGTGCATTTTCTGAATGGCGTCAATATTTGCGGGATCCACCTCAATTCCACGATGACGCACAATGAAGCCAAGAAACTTTCCTGAGGTAACTCGAAATGCACACTTGAGTGGATTCATCTTCAGGTCGAATTTTCTTAACCTTTCAAATACAATTCGAACGTCTTCAAAGTGGTAACGCCTACTCTTCGTCTTCACCACCAAGTCATCGACGTAGCATTCAACCCTATTATGAAGCATGTCGTCAAAGATGTTTTGCATCACGCGTTGGTAGGTGGCACCAGTATTCTTCAGACCGAAGGGTATCACTTTGTAGCAGTATATCCCTTTTGGAGTTCGGAAAGCACTGCACTCTTCATCTTTTGGAGACATTCTGATTTGATTATATCCGGAGGACCCATCCATGAATGGCATAGCTTCATGCCCTGTTGTAGCATCCACCATGAGTTCAATAATTGGTAGAGAAAAGTTATTTTTTGAACATGCCTTGTTTAGGTCTCGAAAGTCAACACAAACACGTATTTGACCATTCTTCTTCTTGACAGGTACAATATTCGATATCCATGATAGTTACTTCACCTCTCGAATAAATCCCGCCTCCATGAGCATGTTGACTTCGACTTCAATTTGTGGTACTAGTTCCGGTGGAAACATGCATTGTGACTGCTTCACAGGGCGTGCTCCACTTTCGATCCCTAAATGATGAACAGCTACCTTACATCATGCATTTCTTTATTTGACCAAGCGAAGACATCTTTGTACTCGGTCAATAACTTGGAGTATTCCTCCCACTCCTGAGGCGTTAGAAGCGCACTAATGAAGGTGGGGCGTGGATCTTCCGGAGTGCCTAAATTGAGTTCCTTAAGCTCATCTACAGTTGATTGCCCACCATCTTCTAGTTGAAGGGGAGCCTCGTGTACTTCATCATCAACGTCAAGTCATGGGCTATCTTCCATAGTTATGTGATAGGATGTTTTCACAAAGTCAGACTTATCTCTTTGACTTCCTTGGATGGTCGCTATGGCTTCTTTCTCCTTCTCTTCTTCTTTACAAGGCTGGCAAGTGTAAACAATAGTCCTCCTTTGCACTTTCAGTGGACCATCTATAGATATTGACAAAATAGACTTCCTCTTCATATGTGATGGAAAAGCACTACAAATTTCTTTGTAGGCAATAACTTCAAAATGACCCCGATCCTCATGTTTTGACAGTATCTTTCTAGATGGTGACTTCCTTGTGGTTCCCAAGCTACAAAAGACGGAGGTCTTTGAGATAAGGGAATTTGTGACTTAGCCTTTCAAACACCGAGACCCGAGGGGTAGAGCCTCCAATGCGATCAAACACTGAAGCCCGTTGTTTTATTTTCTCGCCCTTAACTTCCTTCATATCCTCTACCGAGGTGTGTTGTGATGAAGCTATCTCTTTTCTTCTCTTAGATAAAATTCGAAGAGGCTCTGCCTAACTGAATCCAACCCAAACTTTGGAGTGGCGACGTAGTGCCCTTGCTTTCTCAACTTCATTTGGAACTCATTGAGCCCATGTATCTTTTCACCAGTGACTTCGTCTTTGAGTTCTCCATGTCTTGATAGATTAGAGAATCATAACCAAACTTTTCAAGCAGTATGAAGGCCTTAGGATCAAAGTACCCTTTTATTTTATCAGCTTGGAGATTGCCTTTCGCAGACTCACAAGTCACGGATGGGATTTGTGCAACTGGGACGGTCATATGCTTCTTCAAATCTTGGATCGCTATGTGACTCATTTTCTTCTTTGGAGTGCATTCTTCTAACAGAGGATGTCCTTTCTTTCGATGCTCATATGGCACAGAGCAGAAAAGTGGATGATCCTTATCAATCTTTGTATGTATGTTACTTTCAGATGATGATAGCTTAATGGAGAATTCTTTCGTTTTCTTCTTTGATAACCTAAAATCAGTCCATTGAGCCTCATTTTTTGCTTTTGAATTGACATCAACTTTGTCAACTGATGATGGTTTCTCCACACTCGGTTCACAAGAACCTGGTAGAATTTCGCATCTGTAAAGTATGACTCTGTCTCAGTGAAAGGATTGATGTCTTCATCTATCTTGACTATTTCTCCATCGTTTTTGTACTTCAGACATTGATTTGCAAAGTAGACGATACCGCTCCATTTTCATGAATCCAAGGACGTTCAAGTATCAAGTTGTACGATGTTTTGGCATCTATGATGTGAATCAAAGTGTTCAACTTCATCTCGCAAATAGATAATCCTAGGCATATCATGCCTATGGCTCGTTGTCCTCCTTAGTTAAAACCTTGAATTTTTATGTTGCTTTTGGAAAACTCGTCGGTAGAGATCCCAAGATTGTTTAGCACCATCTTCGGCATGCTATTGACAGCCCAACCATCATCAACAAGTATACGGATGAGAAAATCTTCCCGAATAGCCCCTATAACAAACAAAGGTCTATTATGTGGCTTAGATCCTAGCAGCAAGTCATCATCTGTGAAGGAAATTGTTGCACAACATGTGACAACTTTTTTGTTATCATGATGTTCTTGTGTTTTCGGTGAATCAAGCTCATCGTTGCTTTCCTTTATTTAATCAGTACTAGAAAGTATATGAGTCACACCAACGTGACTTCCATAAAGGAATTTTTCAGGAAGGAATTCATGCAATGTAATGGGCTTTCGGATCTTCGGTGATAAGGCACCGTTAATCTTCTTGCTAGTAGAAGATTTGATATTTCTTGGTCATTGTAGCCTTTCCACATTGCTCATCATCGCTCTTGGCTTAGGAATTCGTAGCCGCAAAATTGCCTGATATTTTCGTTTCTTGTGAGTGACTAGAGTCCAACCCTCATCTTCTTTGTCTTTAGGGTGATTGTCTAGCTCTAGTGAACCTTCAAGGGTTTTCCTTGGAAGACCAACTTCAACAGGCTCGAAACTTCTTAATTGTAAGACGGCAGTGCTTGACACGTTCTGCAACCTTGAACACTTCCTTTCCTTGAGCGCGATACTTGTGTGATTTGCTTCTGCTGTTTCATCCATGTCTATGATGATTTTTCCTTCACTTACAAGATTCATGATTTTCTCCTTCAAGACGAAGCACTTCTCCATAAGAAATGGCTAATGACGCGATGAAACTTGTAGTATTTTGGATCGCCAACTTTACCAATTTCCTCAAGCCTTTTTTATTCAAAGAGATCGATGACTTTCTTGGCCAGCAATTCATCAAGGATTGTGGATATGTCTGAATCTGGAAATGGTTAAACCTTATCCTCTAATTCCTTCACGGTGGGACGACGTTTCTTCTCTTTGGGATATTGACTCGGGATCTTATCCTCCTTCACCTTTTGCTTGGTCGTAACTTTCACGGAAGTTGCTTTCACCACCATAGATTCTTTGGTTTGGTTCTTTGATGCAACATTTTTCTTGAACTCCTTCTAATCAGCAAATAGATATGCATTTCTATGACTTGCGATACTTAACTCCATGTCATGCGCTCGCGTTACAAGTTCTTCAAAAGTTTACAGTTTGATCCATTGTAGGGTGAACAAAAGGCCTAGTGCATTCCTTGAATGCACATCTCCACAGCACATATTTCTGAGAGGCTATCCTTGTAGTCCAAACTTAACGCTCTCCAACGATTGATGTAATCCACCACCGGCTCATCCTTCTTTTACTTGGTGCCTGTCAACTCTATCATGCTTACATTTCTTCGGGTACTGTAAAAACGATTGAGAAATTCCTTCTCAAGTTTCTCCCAACTATCAATAGACTTGGGCTCCAAGTCAATATACCAATCAAATGTGTTTCCTTTCAGCGAACAAACAAACTATTTTACCAAAAGGTCACCATGCGTTTATTGCTACAAGTCTCAATAAAGTGGGAAATATGTTGCGGTGTGTTTCCTTTGCCATAAAATTGATGCAGCTTTGGCAGTTGATAATTGGTTGGCATGGTTATACAATCAATCCGCTTAATATACGGCTTAGAGTAACGAACTTTACGATGGTCCGCCATATTAAGCTCTGATGGTGTTTGTTATCATGTCTTGCAATTGTTGGACAGATAATGCTGCAACTGAAGTGGATTGCTTTTCCTTTTGAATGTTGAACTTGGCAAGCGGTTCCTCAATATCCGTTTTATGCAAGGTGGAGCCAGGTGAATGAGGAGGGACGTGGCTCGACTCTCCAGGTGCACAGGCCTTCAATTTATTCATGAGTTGAGCGATTTGAAGGTCTTTATCTTCAACAGATTTCTTCAAAACTTTTATAGTTTGTTCCATCAGGGAAAACCTTTCATCCACGTTAGTTGCTTCAGTCATTAAGGCGTTGACTTTTGTTGAAACTAGAGAATCCATCAAATCCTCAAATTCACCAAGGTTGGAGAATGTTGACAATGTACGTAAAATAGGGAGAATAGGGTGTTGCCCTAAAGATTGCGGTTGCAGACGTCATGTGAGATCTTCTCTTCTTTGCCATCTCCAAGGAGGCGAAGTATTCAAATCCATCCAGGACACTAGCCTTGAACTTTCTTCGAGTGATTTGGCCAATATGACTGAGCTCAACGGATGCGGCAGCAGTAGCATCTTTGTATGAAACGTCATCACACTTGCAGAAGGTCATTGCAGCAGTAGATCTGAAGTTTGTAGTTTTCAACTTGCAAGAAGGAGAGATGAAGGGAAGAATTAGTCCCACTGGACGTGCCAAAATTTGTTCGCAACAAATTTTTGAAGTACGAAAAATAAAATGCAACAAATATAACATGAAGAAAAAGAGATTTTATTGATAAATATTTGTGAGTATAATTCTATGTATTCATCGATTCTTCTCTCTAAAATTCTTCGTGATTCGAGGGTATGAGAAGCATCTTAATCGAATGTAGGCTGATGTACTTTATTGTTTTGGGTTGATCTCCGGAAAAAACTCCATTGATCACTCCTTTGTTGAAGAACTATGCACTTGATGATTGATCTCTCTGTTTATGGATGCCTTCACCAATTGCGGAATGCTCTTCTCCAACTCTCCGAAAATCTCTCTAGAGAATTATGTAACCCCTCTATTTATAGTTGTAGAGGATGGACAGTCCAGCTACATATGAACTCTCTTGCTTTATTCTGATTGGTTCATGTGAGCCATCAAACTTGTCACACAAGCTATGTGATTAGCTTGTTTGTCATTGGCCAAGACATGTCATATTATATACTTGGCGACCTTTGGTTGGTCATTGCTTTTTAACTGGGATTGCCACATCATTTTAACATGTGGCATCATCTTGTTGGCTTTGAATTTGACTGGACATGCCATGTCATTTGACACATGGCATGAGCCTGGGCCTTAAAATGAAATGGACCTTGGGCTTCAAACTTAAAATGGACTTACTTAATTTGTGAAGTCCAAATTAATTTTTCGACCCAAAATAATTTAGAATTTAATCCAAATTTTATATAGACTAAATTCAATAATTTTTACTTGTCTACACATATGCCTTCTCGCCCTTGCTTCCTCTTTAAATGATATTTAGAAATATTGTTAACAATCTTACAATTTATTGTGCAAACAAAGCACTACAACTCTCTTTAATTAATATCTTTGGAAGATAATAATTTTATTAACGCATTGGCAGACAACTAATAAAATGAATACATTATTTATAGAATTTTCACGCTAAATGTGTTCAAGATTCTATTTTGTTTCCACTTTATAAAGGGAAATACAAAAAGAATAACACAAGAGGTAAAACCAAAAGATTTTCAGTGCATTTAGTTAATAATCGTGTAATGGGATCTTTTGAATGTTAGTTATTAGAAGTAACTAATTTATAGATTACAAAATGTCATCATAGCATTTATTCAAGTACCTAGAAAAAGATATTGTTCAGGAAACACAAAAGGAAGTAAAAATCTTACGAAAGACGGGAATACAATTAGTAGAATTTGAGGGAACAGTATCACAAGACGGCATCACAACATTTCCTCCAAGTTTCTAAAGAAAAAAAGGAAATACTCTATTTTCCTATTGAATATTAAGATATTTCATCGTATAAAGTATAAACAAACTTTCTTTAACTGTTCAACAAAAATGAGCGATCCATCTTATTAAATTCAACTGCATATGTGACAATTAGCACTAAAATAAGAAAAGCTTAACATTATATTATATTCTTTTCCTTTTGGGGGGAATAACTACAAGTTTTGTCAAAATTAGCGAAGATTTTAACAAAAGACATGTAAAATTAATAAAAATCCTAAAACCTTACTGCATTTGGGCATACTAATATGAGATATTATTCTGAAAAAAGGAGAAACTCCTTAAGTAATGAAATGTAATGACCCGATCGGTCGTTTTGTGTAATTACACCCTGCTATCCCTTTTATTGCTTCACACTTGTGTGTTTATGATTTTATAACTTGCGGGGTTGGTTAGTTTCGTTCCGGGAAGCTTTCGGGTTGATTTGGACCCTTGATTCTTGACTTACAAGTTTAAATTAGAAAATGTTGATCAAACTTTGATTTTTGTGAAAATGACCCTATGTTTTTATGACTCCAGTAGCTTCGTATCGTAATTTCGGACTTGGGCGTATATCGGAGTTGATTTTGGATGTCCGTAGGTTGATTTATGTTGATTTGCCGAAATCTGGCAATTTGAAGTTGAGGGTGACTTTTAGCTATCGAGCGTGGAATTTGATTATGGGACTTGAAATAGGTCCATTATGGTATTTAGAACTTGTCTGCAAAATTTGGTGTCGTTTAGAATTGATTTGATAGGATTCGGACGCTTCGTTGTAATTTTAGAAGTTCTTGAAAAATTCTTTGAAAACTATGCGTTTTAGTAATCGATTCGTAGTTTTAAATGTTATTTTTGTGTTTTGATCGCACGAGCCAGTTCATATGATGTTTAGACTTGTTGGGATGTTTGGTTTGGAGTCTCGATGGCTCGGATGAGTTTCGGACATGTTCCGGAGTGGTTTGGACTGAAAATGGCAAAAATCAGGTGTCTGGTGCTCCGGTGTCGCAAATGCGAACACCAGGCTCGCATTTGCAAAGATGATAGGTGAGGGGCAGTTGTCGCAAATGCGACCTCCCGTTCGCATTTGCGAAGCCAGCAGAAATTGGACAGTTTTCGCAATTACGAACAAATGTTTGCTTTTGCGATGTTCCCCAGTTCGCAATTGCGAAGACTCTATCGCAACTGAGATGTATGCTGAGTCTGTCAGGGTTCGCAAATGTGAGCCCTGGTCCGCAATTGTAAGGGTTCGCAAATGCGAGCCCTGGTCCGCAATTGTGAGGGTTCGCAAATGCGAACCCTGTGTCGCAAATGCCACATCTGCAGCTGGTTAAAGGGCTGGGAGACGGGATTTTTGAACTCATTCTCATATTTTTGAACCCTAGACTTGGTAAGAGGCGATTTGGAGAGAGGAATTTTACCTACAAACCTTGGGTAAGTAATTCTAATCTATTTCTAATCATATTCCATCAACATATCTTAGATTTTAATATCAAAATCATGTAAATCAAAGTGAAAATTTGTGAAACTTTGTTAAGTTTTTGAAAAATAAGAAATTGAGTTTTGAGAGTCGATTTGGACTCAGATTTTGAAATTAATCACATATATGAACTCGTGGGGTCATGGGTAGACGGAATCTACTATTGGACCCGGATTTTGGTCGGACGCGCCCTGGGTTGACTTTTTGGGAAAAGTATAAAGATCTTAACTTTATCTATTGTAATTGAATTCCCTAGTATTGTTTAATGATATTGAGTCGATTTTGATTAGATTTTAGCCGTGTGGAAGCGGACTTAAGGGAAAAGCTATTTTCGAGTATTGAATTGGCCTAGTTGAGGTAAGTGTCTTGCCTAACTTCGTGTGGGGGGAACTACCCCTTAGGATTGGTATTGTTTGATTCAATTGTGCTAAGTGAAATCCGAGTACGCAAGGTGACGAGTGGGTACACGGGTTTTACGTGGTATTTGATCGGTCTAGGCTACTTAGACTATTTACATGCTTTAATTGAAATGTCATATCATGTTCTAAATTCTCATAGTCAATCTATCCTTATTTGTGTTAGTCTATCCTTACATGACTTAATTGACTTGTTTACCACTTGTTATGCATCCTACTTGATAAGTTGCTCTCATGCTTAGTTGAACTTGTTGACTCTTTTATTGTTACATGCAATCTCTTAATTGGTAATTATTATTATTTGAAGTTGTTGATCTTGTTATCTCTTTCTTTATAGATTATCATTTACTTGAAGTAATTGTTCATGTTATCCCTTTCCTTGTTGATTTCCCATTATTTGAAACTTATTGCTTGATGTTATCTATTTTATTGTGAGTTAGTCTTAGCTAATATCGCAGTTATAAATTATTTCTCTCATTGTTGAGTTAATTAGTGTTGAAGTTGTAAAAGTTGTTAACACGTGGAGGCGAAGTTAGTTATTGTTGAGACATCTATCTTATTGAGCATTTTACATTCATTATTGTTGTTGATATTCTTGTATACGTTATGGTGGAGCCATGGGCTATTGTTGCAGAAATATTGGTATTGTTGTTGTTGTTGGCAAGTTGTGAAATATGGGTACTTGTGGTGCGAATTGTTATTGTAATATGATATTGACACGCATGCGGTGGAATAAGGCTTGGGGTTAATGTGCATGCGGCGGTATAAGATGAGACGTATGTGTGTGTTATTTGTAGGGGAACTACGTGAAGCCATGCAGCGTCATAAGGTGGGCTAAAGTACGTGTAGCTATTTCAGGAAAATTGTTTTCAAAAAACTTATTTAAAATATAAGGCTCACGCGGCGGTATAAGGAAAGATTGTGATTGAAATTGAGTAATGTGAATACAAGGTGGTACCTCGGTTTTGATTCTTGATTGTACTTGCGGTACCTCGGTTTTGATTTCATTATACATGAGGCGGTACCTCGTTGTGATTCTTGTTGTTTATTTCATGTTGCAAAGTGTTTTGGTGAGAATATTTCCTGTTGTTCCATTCGTTATTGTTCTAGCAGTTATTGTTCGTACATGATCACTGTAGCCCTTTTAGTTGCTTCTTTTATGATATTTCCATTGTTGATTTCCAGTACTAGTTCATGCTATTATCTTGATTCGTATTAGTTGTTTCTTCACTTTCTATTACATATCTGTATTACATTTTTATACTGTTTATTTATATCCTAATAGGTATCTTGACCTGGTCTCGTCACTACTCTACTGACGTTAGGCATGATACTTACTGGGTACCGTTGTGGTGTACTAATATTATGCTTCTGTACATTTTTTGTGCAGATCCAGGTACGTTTGCTCTTGTCGGTCGTTAGAGAGTACCTGCTACCTTCCTTTATCGGAGACTTTAAGGTATGCATGCTAGGCGTCAGCAGGCCTCGTAGTCACCTTCCCTTATTCTCAGTTACTGTTGTATTTTCTCTCAAACAGTGATGTATCAGATATTTTAGTTTATTCAATAGTGTTTATGACTCTGTTCCACAGTTCTTGGGAATTATATGGTTGAGATTTTGCTTTTCAGAAATTATATGAGTTTATCAAACTGGTTTAAGTATTTTGTTATTTACATCTGTTCAATTGTTATCAAATATTAGGATTACCTAGTCGTAGAGACTAGGTGCTATCACGACATTCTACGGAGGGAAATTATGGTCATGACAAGTTGGTATCAGAGCTCTAGGTTCTTAGGTGTTACGAGTCACAAGCAGAAGCAGGTTTAGTAGAGTCTTGTGGATCGGTACGGAGACGTCTGTATTTATCTTCGAGAGGCTACGGAACTGTTAGGAAAACTTCACTTCTTCGATTCCTTATTGTACGAATTGGTTGATTTTGAAAACTAAATCTTTGACTTTCTATTCTCTCACAGATGGTGAGGACACGCACCGCTGGATCCGATTATCAGACACCCGCGCCCCCTGCTAGAGCCACGAGAGGCCGGGGTAGATTCCGGGGAGGGGCACGTGGTGTAGCTAGAGCACCTGCCCGAGCTACGAGAGAGGATCTACCAGTAGCTCCAATCGGGGGGACAGGCACCCGAGGTGCCTATTGCTACCCCAGCACTTCAGGAGACCCTCACGCAGTTCCTGAGTATGTTCGGTACCTTTGCTCAGGTGGGGTTGATCCCACTTGCACCAGCCACATCTCAGGCTGGGGGAGGAGCATAAACTCCCGCAGCCCATACCCCAGAGCAGAGGGTCTAGGTTGATCAGTTCCTAGAGGTTATACCGATACACCATGTTGCTCCGGTTCAGCCCGTGGTTAGGGCAGCAACATCTGAAGAGGAGGAGCTTAGGCTTAAGAGGTTCAAGAAGTACCACCCTCCTACTTTCAGTGGTTTGGCTTCAGAGGATGTGCATGGTTTTCTTGAGGAGTGCCATTGTATTCTCCACATTATGGTCATTGTGAAAATGAGTGGGGTTGCTTTTACTATGTTCCAGCTAAAGGGAGCGGCATATCAGTAGTGTTGAGCATACGAGCTAGGTAGCCCATCCGATGCAACTTCACTTACGGGTATTATCGTCTTTTCGTAGAGGTTTTCTCGTCTATTGTTGCACCTATGACCAGATTAACCCAGAAGGGTGCTCCTTTCATATGGATCGAAGAGTGTGAGGTGAGCTTTCAAAAACTCAAGACTGCTTTGACTACAGCCCTAGTGTTAGTGTTGCCTACGAGCTCGGGATCCTATACTATGTATTGTAATGCGTCACGTGTTGGCCTTGGCGCGGTGTTGATGGAAGATAGTAGGGTGATTTCCTACGCGTCTGGATAGCTGAAGACCCATGAGAAGAATTACCCAGTTCATGACTTAGAGTTGGCAGCCATTGTTCATGTTTTGAAGATCTGGCGGCATTATTTGTACGGTGCTCCTTGTGAGGTCTTTACCGACCACTGAAGTTTCTAGCATTTGTTCAAACAAAAAGATCTTAACTTGCGGAAACAGAGGTGGTTAACTTAAGGACTATGATATCACCATTCTATATCATCTCGGGAAGGCCAATGTGGTGGCTGACACCTTGAGTCGAAAGGCGGAGAGTTTGTGTAGTTTAGCATATCTACCGGTAGCAGAAAGGCCATTAGCATTGGAGGTTCGGGCCTTAGCCAACCAATTTGTTAGATTAGATGTTTCGGAGCCCAGTCGAGTCCTTGCCTGCATGATTTCTCAGTCTTCTGTATATGACTGTATCAGAGAGCGTTAGTATGACGACCCCTACTTATTTGTCCTCAAGGACACGGTTCAGCATGGCGATGCCAAGTAGGTTACTATTGGGGATGACGGTGTGTTACGGATGCAAGGCCGGTTATGTGTGCCCAATGTGGATGGTTTGTGTGAGTTGATTCTTCAAGAGGCCCACAGTTCGTGGTACTCCATTCATCCAGTGCCTCTAAGATGTATCAGGACTTGAGGCAACACTATTAGTGGAGCAGGATGGAGAAGGACATAGTGGAGTATGTAGCTCGGTGCCTAAATTGTTAGCGGGTGAAGTATAAACATCAGCGGCGGGGTAGTTTGCTTCAGCGGCTTGATATTCCTGAGTGAAAATGGGAGCATGTCACTATGGACTTCGTTGTTGGACTCCCATGGACTCAGAAGAAGTTTGACGCGGTATGGGTGATGGTGGACAGGTTGACCAAGTCGGCTCATTTCATTCTGGTAGTGACTACCTATTCTTCAGAGCAGCTGGCTCAGATATACATCCGTGAGATTGTCTGAATTTATGGCATACCGGTATCCATCATTTCTTACCGGGGTATGCAGTTCACATC
Organism: Nicotiana otophora; assembly: GCA_000715115.1. Classification (NCBI taxonomy): domain Eukaryota; kingdom Viridiplantae; phylum Streptophyta; class Magnoliopsida; order Solanales; family Solanaceae; genus Nicotiana; species Nicotiana otophora. Next base: position 434,060 of record AWOL01S0017092.1, read on the forward strand.
GCATTTCTGGAAAGCTGTACAGCGTGAGCTAGGCACACGGGTTGATTTGAGTACAGCATTTTACCCTCAGACAGATGGACAGTCCGAGCACACTATTCAGATATTAGAGGATATGTTTTACGCTTGTATTATGGATTTCCGGGGTGCTTGGGATCAGTTGTTTCCATTTGCGGAGTTTTCCTACAACAACAACTACCAGTCGAGTATTCAGATGGCTCTGTATGAGGGTCTATATGAGAGACGGTGTCATTCTCTAGTTTGGTGGTTTGAGCACTAAACTGGTTCGAGATGCTTTAGAGAAGGTCAAGATTATCCAGGATCGGCTTCATATAGCTCAATCTAGACATAAGTGTTATGCGGATCGAAAGGTTTGCGTTGTTGCATTCATAGTTGGAGAGCGAGTCTTGCTTCAGGTCTCACCCATGAAGGGTGTGATGAGGTTCGGGAAGAAGGGCAAGTTGAGCCCTAGGTATATCGGACCTTTTGAGATCCTTGAGAGGATTGGGGAGGTGGCCTACAAGCTTGCTTTGCCACCTAGTTTATCTGTGGTTCATCCAGTGTTTCATGTCTCTATGCTCCGGAAGTATTATGGTAATCCGTCTCATGTTCTAGACTCCAGCACAGTCCAGTTAGACGAGGATTTGACTTATATTGAGGAGCTTGTAGCTATCTTGGACCGACAGGTCCGGAAGTTGAGATCAAAGGATATTGCTTTAGTTAAGGTTTAATGGAAGGGTCATCCAGTCGAGGAGGCAACTTGGGAGATCGAGCACTACATGCGGAGTTGTTATCCTCATCTATTCACCACTTCAGGTATGTCCTTATGCACGTTCGCGGACGAACATTTGTTATAAGAAGGGGAGAATGTAACGACCCGATCGATCATTTTGTGTAATTGTCCCTCGTTACCCCTTTTATTGCTTCACACTTGTGTGTTTATGATTTTATGACTTGCGGGGTCGGTTAGTTTTGTTCCGAAAAGCTTTCGGGTTGATTTGGACCCTTGATTCTTGACTTAGAAGTTTAAATTAGAAAATATTGACCAAACTTTTACTTTTGTGAAAACGACCCCTAAACTGTGTTTTTATAACTCTGATAGCTTCGTATCGTGATTTCAGATTTTGGCGTATACCCGGAGTTGATTTTGGAAGTCCGTAGGTTCATTTATGTTGATTTGTCGAAATTTGACAATTTGAAGTTGAAAAGTTTGTCCGTAGGGTCACTTTTAGCTATCGAGCTCGGAATTTGATTTTGGGACTTGGAATAGGTCCGTTATGGTATTTAGAACTTTTCTGCAAAATTTGGTGTCGTTTGGAGTTGATTAGATAGGATTCGGACGCTTAGTTATTATTCTATAAGTTCTCAACCATTTCTTTGAAAATCATGCATTATAGTATTCGATTCGTAATTTTAGATGTATTTTTGTGTTTTGATCGCGAGAGTGAGTTCATATGATATTTTTAGACTTGTGTGGATGTTTGGTTTGGAGCTTCGAGGGCTCGGATGAGTTTCGAATATGTTCCGGAGTGGTTTGGGCTGAAAATGGCAAAAATCTGGTGTTCGATACTCTGGTGTTGCAAATGCGAACACCAGGTTCGCATTTGCGAAGGCGACAGGTGAGGGACAGTTGTCGAAAATGCGACATCCCCTTCGCATTTGCGAAGCTAGCAGAAATTGGATAGTGTTCGCAATTGCGAACAATTGTTCGCTTTTGCGATGTTCCCCGGTTCGCAATTGTAAAGACTCTATCGCAATTGCGATGTACGCTAGGTCTATCAGGGTTCGCAAATGCGAGTGCGAACCCTCTGCTGCAAATGCGACATCTTCAGCTGGTTAAAGGGCTGGGATACGACATTTGTTTTTAACTCATTGTCATATTTTTGAACCCAAGACTTGGTAGGAGGCGATCTGGGGAAGGGAGTTTCAACTACAAACCTTGGGTAAGTGATTCTAATCTATTTCTAATTATATTCCATCAACATATCTTAGATTTTAACATCAACATCATGTGAATCAAAGTTAAAATTTTTGAAACTTTATTAAGTGTTTGAAAAATAAGAAATTATGTTTTGAGAGTCGATTTGGACTCGAATTTTGAAACTAATTACATATATGAACTCATGGGTTCATGGGTAGACGGAATCTAATATTGAACCCGGGGCGGGCCCCGGGTTGACCTTTTGGAAAAAGTGTAAAGATCTTGACTTTATCTATTTCAATTGAATTCCCTAGCATTGTTTGATGATATTGATTGATTTTGATTAGATTTGAGCCGTGTGGAGGCGGATTTTAAGGGAAAAGCTATTTCCGACTGTTGAATTGGCCTAGTTGAGGTAAGTGTCTTGCCTAACTTCGTGTGGGGGAACTACCCCTTAGGAATTGTATTGTTTGATTCATTTGTGCTAAGTTAAATCTGTGTACGCAACTTGACGAGTGGGTACACGGATTGTACGTGGTATTTAACCGGTTTAGGCTACTTAGACTATTTCCATGCTTTAATTGAAATGCCATATAATGTTTTAAATTCTCATAGTCAATCTATCCTTATTTGTGTTAGTCTATCCTTACATGACTTAATTGAATTGTTTAGCACTTGTTCTACATCCTACTTGATAAGTTTCTCTCATGCTTAGTTGAACTTGTTGACTCTTTTATTGTTACATGCAATCTCATTGTTAATTATCATTATTTGAAGTTGTTGATCGTATTATCTCTTTCCTTATTGATTATCATTTACTTGAAGTAATTGTTCATGTATCCCTTTCCTTATTGATTTTCCAATATTTGAATCTCATTGCTAGATGTTATCTCTTTTATTCTGAGTTATTCTTAACTAATATCGTGGTTATACATTATTTCTCGTATTGTTGAGTTAATTGGTGTTGAAGTTGTTAAAGTCGTTAACACGTTGAGGCAAAGTTAGTTATTGTTGAGACATCTATCTTATTGAGCATTTTACATTCATTGTTGTTGTTGATATTCTTGTATACGTTGTGGTGGAGTCATGGGCTATTGTTGTAAAAATATTGGTATTGTTGTTTTTGTTGGCAAGTTGTGATATATGGGCACTTGTGGTGAGAATTGTTATTGTGATATAATATTAACGTACATACGGCGGAATAAGGCTTGGGGTTAATGTGCATGCGGCGATATAAGGTGGGATTTATGTGCGTGTTATTTGTAGGTATGTGCGTGTTATTTGTAGGGGAACTACGTGAAGCCACATAGCGACATAAGGTGGGCTAAAGTACGTATAGCTATTTCGAAAAAACTATTTTCAAAAAAACCTATTTAAAATGTAAGGCTTACGCAGCGGTATAAGGAAAGATTGTGATTGAAATTGAGTAATGTGAATACGAGGCGGTACCTCGGTTTTGATTCTTGATTGTACTAGGCGGTACCTCGGTTTAGATTTCATTATACATGAGGCGGTACCTCGTTGTGATTCTTGCCGTTTATTTCACGTTGCAAAGTATTTTGGTGAGAATATTTTTTGTTGTTCCATTCTTTATTGTTCTAGCAGTTGTTGTTCGTACATGATCACTGTAGCCCCTTTAGTTGCTTCTTTGATGCTATTTTCATTGTTGATTTCCAATACTAGTTCATGCTATTATCTTGTTTCGTATCAATTGTTTCTTCACTTTCCATTACGTATCCATATTATATTTTTATACTGTTTATTTATATCCTAGTAGGTGTCTTGACCTGACTTTATCACTATTATATTGAGGTTAGACTTGATAGTTACTGGGTACCGTTATGGTATACTCATACTACGCTTCTGTATATTTTTTGTGCAGATCCAGATATGTCTGCTCGTGCCAGTCGTTAGAGATTACCTGCTAGCTGCCTTTATTGGAGACTTAAAGGTATGCATGTTCGGCGTCCGCAGTCCTCGAAATTACCTTCCCTTATTCTCAGTTACTGTTGTATTTTCTCTCAAACAGTGATATATCAGATATTTTAGTTTATTCAATAGTGCTTATGACTCTGTTTCACAGTTCTTGGGGATTGTATGGTTGAAATTTTGCTTTTCAGAAGTTATATGAGTTTATGAAACTGGGTTTAAGTATTTTGTTATTTGTATCTTTTCAATTGTTATCAAATATTAGGCGGAGCCATCACGACATCGTACGGAAGGAAATTGAGGTGACATGAAATCAAAAGAACATGAAAATAAAGCAGAAGTTCACGTAATCATTTCATTGTAAATGAAAGAACAGCACCCAATTATGTCAAATATTACAATGGATTGGTGAGAGCATGTGCTTTCGCATGTTCCCCTGCAATGAACTTGCAGATTTGTCTTCATTGTAAAGTCATTCCACCATGAGTATTGTGTCGAGTGAAAGTGAAAATATGACGTTGAATTTTTGCGGATAAACGTAAAATCGAGATTTTACAGCATAATATACTAGAGTTCCAGTATAATACACTGGAGTTCTAGTATAATATACCAAAATTCCTGACTCTATTCCTTACCCCCACCCCACCCTCTCAACTCTGCCTACCCACCACCACCCAACCCTCCCACCCTTTTACCTCCACCCTATAGTGTTTGCTTAAATATATATTTTCCAAAAAAAAGTATTTTCTACTAACTAACCAAATATTAAAAAATATTTTTCCAAATTATTTTTCACTTAACAACCAAATATAGAAAAATAAGCGATAAAATTACTCATTTTTTAGGAAAACATTTTCCTTCTACTAAATACACCCTCAACATTAAACCCTAAAAGTAAACCAAATATTTTCCTACACTCTGCAGAATCAGCTAAGCAAAGACCAAGAAAAGGAACAATAATTCATTAGTGGTCCGAAAAGATGCAGCACGATGAGGTTGAATATATGGGTTCAGAGAATATACGAATCATTTCTTATATGATTTAAATTGCTTTAATTGTTTTGATATGTGATTCACTAGAATTGAATCGGGGTATATTTTGTCGGAACCCATATAATGTAACTTGGATTTGCAACCAGAGCTCCTGTCCTCTGGCCAATAGTCGGTAAGCCACCATTCGGGATCATGATGGTAAGAATTATTAACTTTACTACATTTATTTTTTTAATCCTTGAACTGATATAAGATATGAAATGGCCTGTTATAATAACGTAAGGATATGCTTCTTCAAAATTAAGTGTTTCCTTCATAATTAAATGCTTTATCTGCTTCCTTTTATATCATGATGTTTGCCCGGAAACATAGGTTAAGATGTTAATCTGACTTCTATATATTATACTCATTCTGTTCCATTTTATGTGACACTATCTACTTTTTAATCTGTTCTAAAAAAAAAGATGCTTTTCTATATTTTAAAATAATTAAATTTTAAAATTCTTGTTTTACCATTAATGACATGATATTTATATTCGCACAAAATATCATACATGTTTAAGATCACAAATTTCAAAAAACTTTCTTTCTTTCTTAAACTCCTTGTGCTATCAAATGGAGGGAGTACTAGTTATAGTGGAAGAAACCTTAAGAATATAACTTGAATAACATAAAGTAAGACTGTCACCTCTTTGTTTCTACATTTATAAGAATCTATCAGATGTATTTATGACCTGGTTTCATAAGAAGAAGTTTGAAACTATTCATTTCTGGTTATATAACATCATGGTAACTACTCCTTAGTAACAATCTGTTGGGAAAAAATAATAATCTCGCCCGAAAATAATATCCACGGCAAATAATAATAACACAAGAGAGTAATAACGACACAAACTCTTTTAATGGGTAAAATACGATACCCGAGCGGAGCAATATAACCACTATAATATTATAACTTAATAGTGTCAAGAGACTACTATAATTTTGAAAGAAATAACACTCTTTATTTAAAACACTTCACGATAGTATTACTCACACTCACTATTTATCTCACATACTACAATCTGTGGATTACTCTCTCTAACTTCTATTGCTTCTCTCTTATTTTGGTGTAATTGAAATGAAGAATGGAGGCATCTATTTATAGTAAGAGATGTCACCCAACTACTACAAAGAAGATGGCTTGTTGTTGATTTAGTCCTATAATCTTTCAACAAAGTTAGGCACCTCCCATCCCATTTTTCTTCAACAAAATTGTCAACAAAGTTAGGCACCTCCCATCCTATTTTTCTTCAACAAAGTTAGGCGCCTCCCATCCTATTTTTCTTCTTTTCTTTTTGTTTTCTTCAATATGAGCCCCACAAATCTCTCCCTTAATTTTAATTTTTCTTTTTCATTCCAAGACTTGATCTCAATCTCTGAAAATCTTCAAACTTAAGAGGCTTTGTAAAGATATATGCAGCCTGATCATGAGACTTCACATATTTGGGCTTGACTTCTTTCTTGGCAATGCACTCTCTGACGAAGTGATATCTTGTATCTATATGTTTGCTTCGATCATGATACACCGGATTCTTGGCGAGTGCCTGTGCAAATTTGTTATCAGTACAAATCTCTGTAGCTTCAATTTGTGGCAAATTGAGCTCCTTCAATAATCTTCTTAGCCAAATAGCATGACAGGTACATGATGTTGCTATTATATATTCGACTTCATAAGTCGAGAGAGTAACTATGGACTGTTTCATTGAGGTCCAAGAAATAACATAATCACCCAAGAAAAATACAAAGCCAGTTGTGCTTTTTCTATCATCAATATCTCCCGCATAATCACTATCATAAAATTCCATAAGGTTATAATCATTAGAAGAAGAATAAAATAACCCAAAGTCGATCGTACCTTTTAGGTAACGAAGAATTCTTCTAGTGACCTTCAAGTGAGTGGAGGTAGGAGCTTCTACGAAGCGGCTTACTACTCCAACCGCAAAGAGTATATCTTGCCTGGTACAAGTCAAGTACCTAAAACTTCCCACAAGACTTTTGAATAATGTGGGATCCACTTTCTCTTTCATCAAACTCTCCATCGGTGTGTTCACGGGGTTGCAATCGAGCATGTTGAACTTCTTCAATATCTCTTTTGTATAGCTTTCTGGAGAGATAAAAATTCCATCCTCCATCTGCTTCACTTCTAGGCCCAAGTAGTATGACATGAGCCCTACGTCTGTCATCTCGAACTCACGAGACATATCTTTCTTAAAAGCTTCAAACAAACTTGGGTTATTACCCGTAAAAATAATATCATCAACATAAAGACAAACAAGTAAGATATCTCCATTAGTATGAACTTTAAGGTAAAGAGCATATTCATGGAGACAACGAGTAAACTCATTGTCTTGAAAATACTTGTCGATGCAACTATTCCATGCTCGTGGGGCTTGCTTTAATCCATATAAAGATTTCTTAAACCGCAACACTTTAACTTTATGGTTTTTTACCACAAAGCCCAATGGTTATTCAACATAGACTTCTTCTTCCAGATGGCCATTCAAAATAGCTGACTTGAGATCTAGTTGATGGATCTTCCACTTCATTTGTGCCGCCAAAAAGATGAGCAAACGAATCGTCTCCATGCGGGCAAAAGGTGCATAGACTTCTTCATAGTCAATGCCTTGCCTTTGCTTGTAGCCTTTAGCCACAAGTCGTGCCTTGTATCTTTCCACATCTCCATCAGCATTCTGTTTTGCCTTGTATACCTATTTAACTCCAATTGCTCGATAACCCTTGGGAAATGTTGTTAACTCCCAAGTGTTGTTCTTCTCTATTAACTCGATCTCCTCCTGCATGGCTTGTCTCCACCTTTTATCTTCAACAGCTTCATCAAAGTTCATTGGTTCACTATCAGCAAAGAGACAATATAAAAAATCAAAATTAGTAACTTATTTTGTGTCCTCGTAGAGCTCTTGAATTCTCCTTGTCCTTTGCGGTTGTTCATTTGAACTTTCTTGAGAAAAGGGAGATGCAGCATTTGTTGGAGAAGGAGGTGGAGTTGTATCCTGCACAGGTTCCACGGTCTCTGGTTCTTATTCATCACCAAAGTATGAAAGAAAAGCATATGAAGTTTCTTCCTGAGCTTCCCAGTTCCATGCCAATTCTTCATGAAATGCAACATCGCGACTTACCACCACCTTGTTGCCGCTTGGGTTGTATAACTTGTAGCTTTTTGAACTCGTATCATAGCCAATAAACACATGTTTGACACTTCGATCGTCAAGCTTCGCTCTCCCTTGTTGTGGCACATGAGCATAGGTTATGCTCCCAAAGATTTTCAAGTGCTTGACACTTGGTTTTCTTTCACTCCATGCTTCTTGAGGAGTTTGATCTCTAACATTTTTTGTTGGAGACCTGTTGTTCAAATAAACTGTACAAGAAACAGCGTCGGCCCAAAATTCTTTGGGCATACTTTTAGCTTTCAACATATATCTATCCATAGTAAGAATCGTTCGATTCTTTCTCTTTGCAACTCCATTTTGTTGGGGTGAATAAAGTACCGTTAGAGGGCGACAAATTTCATGAGACTAACATAAGTCATTAAATTCTTTTGAAGTGAATTCGCCTCCTCTATCGGACCTTAAACCATTTATTTTACAGCCACTTTTTGTTTCCACAAGTACTTTAAAATTTTTAAAAGTAGCAAAAGCTTCAGATTTTTAGTTCAAGAAATAAACCCAAGTCTTTCTACTAAAGTCATCTATGAAAAGTAGAAAGTATTTACTTTTACCAAAGGAAGGTGGATTGATTGGTCCACACTTATCAGTGTGAACAAGCTGAAGCGGCTTGGTTGATCTTGGCATGGCCTCCTTTGGAAAACTCTTCCTTGCATATTTTCCAAGAAGACAAGCTTCACACAATTGATTGGGATGGCTTATTGATCGTATCCCATGCACCATGTTCTTTTCTCCCATTGATTTGAGCGGTTCAAAATTCAAGTGCCTAAATCGCATGTGCCAACACCATGATTCATCTTGCACATTAGCCTTCAAACACTTTGCATCAATTGTCTTAAGATTTAGAGAGAATATTCTATTCTTAGCCATATGCGCTTTAGCAATTAGAATTCCACTTGAATCTCTAAGCCAAAGATGCATATTTTTTATGTGGATGTCATATTCCTTTTCAAGAAGTTGGCCCAAACGCAGAATATTACTTTTTAATTTTGGGACATAATAAACATCTTGAATTAACTTGTGGTCACCATTTTTACAGGAGATCAGAATCGTACCTATCCCTTCGATTTGAATCTTTGAGGTATCTCCAAAGGACATATTACCTCTCACCGTTTTATTGATCTCCACAAACTTCTCTTTGCATCCACACATATGATTATTTGCTCCATTGTCTAAATACCACGAGCTGCAATCATCCCTGTCTTCTTCCTTGAGTGCCATCAACAATGTTGACTCAACTTCTTCTTTCTTATCGTCAACAAGGTTAGTTTTTTCTTCAACATTGCTACGACATTCCCAAGAGTAATGGCCAAATTTATGAAAATTATAACACTCAATTTTTGATTTGTCATACTTTTCATTATTTTCTTGGTAGTAGCCACGTCCTCTTCCTCCTCTATGTCAACGACCACGACCTCTGAATGTTTGGTAGATTTTAACTTCATTGTTGAAGTTGTTACCATTACTTCTTCCTCTTCCATGACCGCCACGGCCTCCTCCCCGTCCATACCCTCGATAGCTCTTTTCACCTCCATAATCCTTGAAGGATGCCTAAGTTTTAAGAAGTTGCTCCAATAGCACTTCTTGTCTCCTTTTGATATTATCTTCGTGGGCCTGTAAAGAGCCCTCCAATTGCTCTACCATCATAGAGTCTAAATCTTTATACTCCTCAATAGCACACACCACAAAATCAAATTTAGGTGTTAAAGTGCGAAGGATCTTTTCTACCATACGGACATCTTCTATGTTCTCACTGTATCTTCTTAGTTGATTTACAACAGCCTTCACTTTTGAACAATAATCCGAAATGCATTCGGATTCTTTCATTTTTAAAACTTCAAAATCAGCCCTTAGAGTTTGAAGTTTTACCTTCCTCACCTTGTCTACTCCTTGAAGAGAATTTTGTAAAATCCCCCAAGCTTCCTTTGAGGTGGTAGCATCTGCCACCTTCTCAAACATGACATCATCCAAACATTGGTGGATGAGCGTGAGGGCTTGTTGATCCTTCTTCTTCGTCTTTGCTAAGACCTCTTTTTCATTTTGAGGCAGAGCTTTCTCATTATCGGGTTTTGCGTACCCTCTGTCTACGATTTCCCATACATCCTGAGAGCGGAGAATGGCTTTCATACGTAGACACCATTTCTCATATTTATCTTTTGAGAGACGGGGGTACTGAAAAGATAGCGGACCATTATTCGTCATGGCTCTGATACCATGTTGTTGGGAAAAAATAATAATCCCGCCCAGGAATAATATCCACGGCAAATAATAATAACACAAAAGAGCAACAACGACACCAACTCTTGTAATTGGTAAAATACAATACCCGAGCGGAGTAATATAGCCACTATAATATTACAACTTAGTAATGTCAAGAGACTACTACAATTTTGATACAAATAGCACTCTTTATTTAAAACACATCACTACAATATTACTCACACTCACTATTTATCTCACAGACTACAATATATGGATTACTCTCTCTAACTTCTATTGCTTCTCTCTTATTTTGGTGTAATTAAAATGAAGAATGGAGACCTTTATTTATAGTAAGAGATGCCATCCAACTACTACAAAGAAGATGGCTTGTTGTTGATTTAGTCCTATAATATTTCAACAAAGTTAGGCACCTCCCATCCTAGTTTTCTTCAACAAAGTTGTCAACAAAGTTAGGCACCTCCCATCATATTTTTCTTCAACAAAGTTGTCAACAAAGTTAGGCACCTCCCATCCTATTTTTCTCTTTTCTTTTTGTTTTCTTCAATATGAGCCCCACACAATCTTGTACATTTTTGTTGTGAAATAGTTGTTTGTTAGTGTAAAGTAAGATTGGCTAGTTCTTTTTCCATACTCCTGGAAAGTCACTTCATTTGAGGAATCAGAGTTTCCTTTTACTTTTCTAATGAGCTTAGATCATCTAGTTAATATGTGCTTATTATTTATCTGGTTCGGCTTTTGTGCTCTGCAGGAGTGTTCTATTTGTGCATGCAAATCATAGAAAGGGCTCATATGCCAAAAGAGTTAAATTGCCCAGAAATTATGAACAGGCTCTTGAAATCATCAATAAACATTTGGTATTGGAAATAACTTGCTTATTCATATACCTGTATATTATTGTTTTACTAAAAAGGAGAACTTCCCTCCCTCATTCTCTATCCCTTTGTGGAATATTATAGATGTACTGGCCAAAGTTTCTTGTGCACAATGCAAAGCAGCGATTAACAAAAATAACTCAGATGCGAATACGCATGAGAAAGCTCGCCTTAAAGATAAGGTTTGAACCTCCCTCAATCTCATGAATTTGGTTCTTGATCAAATTTGTTCCTAGAAACCTAAATTTATGCACTCTTGTTAGTTTATTTTCATAAGCATGTTTTGGGATTCTTTTTTACTATAACTAGTAAACAGAATCAGAGATTGATGCTCGAGAATCATAGACTATCTTCGCTCCTTTCCCCCCTTACTTTCCGTGTTGAATTAAGGTATACGCAAATTGGGTGAGATGGAGTGTACTTAATATTCTTATTCTATCTTGTTATATTTACACTACGCCCAACCTGCGTCCCATCTCTATTACCACATCAATCCTCCTCAACAGCACTACCTAGACTAACAATTTCCTCCTTTGTTGTCTGTGACCTCACCATCCCCCTTGTCCGACTTTGGTCGGTAATTGTTATTTTCTGCAAAATAACCGACCAAAGTTGGTCGGTTATTACGTCAACATTGGTCAAACT
>AWOL01S0017093.1:0-21269 GCA_000715115.1 Nicotiana otophora
CGGGCCGAGTATGGTACCGGGTGCCGGCCACGTCCCTTCAGGTTTGGGGCGTGACAATAGGTTTGAGCAAGAATTGACTTTCATGTTATCAAATTCATACTGTTGTTCTAGGAGTTGGAAAAGGTTTGTTATGTTATTTGGGACTTGTGTGCAAATGTTGAGGTCATGTCGAGTTGATTTGATATGGTTTAGCATGCGTTTTTGAAGTTAAAGGTTCATTAGTTCCTTAGGCTGGAATAGATGTGTGATTCGTGGTTTTTGATGTTATTTCATTTGATGTGAGGAAGACGCGGAAGATATTCAGCAATGTCGTAGAAGCGGAAGATATTATGCAGGTGCGAGAGTTCAGGATTTATGTGGTAATCGCAGAAGTGAGTGTTTGGTAACAGAAGAGACGCCGCAAAAGCGGCTGGGCGACCGCTGGTGCGAAAATGTTGGGCAGAACATGTTATATTTGAAGGTTTTTGTTATTTTATCTTATTTGGAGTTATAAAGCTCAAATTTGGACGATTCTTGAGGCAATTTTCATGATTTGGATTGGGGTAATTATTTTTTACTCGGATTTGATTATTTTACATGATTCCATCTTTGATTTTGGCATTTGATTGATGGTCTATATGAGAAATTGGGGGGGGTTTCTATGCTTTTCTAAAGTAAATATTTGAGATCGGAACATCGACTCGGAGTCAGATTTGAGTAAAATTAGTATAGTTGGAGTTGTATTTGAAAGGGTTGTTGAATTTATGAGTTTTGTCGGGTTCTAAGGTACAGGACCGGATTGACTTTTAGTTGAGTTTGAGTATTTGATTAAAGATTCGACATTTATCCTTTGGGTTTGATTCCTATGGCATTATTTGATATTTTTTAATTGCTCGTGGCTAGTTTCGAGCTGTTCGGAGATTGATTCGTGTCTGTTGACATTTTAAATAGTATTGTCTTGGTTTGCTTGTGGTAAGTATCTTACATTAACTTGGTTGAGGCACTAGTTTCCTGAGTTATTTGTGGTAGCTATGTGCTACAGATGGCGCACAAGTGTGGGGTTGAGCCTATGTGCGTGCACCGTGGTATTTTTCATGCTCGAGAGAGTGATTAGACTATGATGTGCCTTGGATTGATTGCTAATCTTTATATTATGATGATTCTGATATTTGTGCCCTTGTTGTAAGTTATTTGAGCCATGTTTGAGGTTACATAAAGGTTAATCTTCTCATTGAACCTGATAATTGATGCATTTGTGAAGTATTTGCCTGATGTGATCTATGATAGCACACTTTGCACATGAGTATACATTAGCATGTCACTTATGTGTCTAGAAGTATGAAATTTGATGTTCTTTGATCAGATACATCTATTCTTGTATTTATGCTTTCTGTGCGATATGGATTGGACTGGTAGCCTATGACCATGTCGAGTGGATTGCGATATTAAGCATGTGACCACGCCAGACAGATTGTGATATTGAGCATGTGACCACACTGGGCTAATTGTGATAATAAGCTTGTGACGTGGCCGGGCGAATTGTGATATTGAGCTTGTGACCACGCCGGACGGATTATGATATTGGCACGTGAGTTATTCTTGTAGCACGTGATTTGTCCGTGCGGTTGATACTATTAGCACGCGAGTTGTCCATGTGGTTGATACTATTAGCACGCGAGTTGTCCATGCGGATCCAAGATAATTATTATTTGCATGTGAGTTGTCTGTATAGCACGTGAGTTGCCCGTGCGGTTACCCATCCTTGTGTTATTGTATAAAAATTCCACTTAATTAATTATTGATTTCATATTTTTCTCATTTTCATTGTGTTAACTATTAGTTGGCTTACCTAGCGGGTTGGATTAGGTTCCATCACGACTAGATGGATTTTGGGTCGTGACAAGTTGGTATTAGAGCCCTAGGTTCATAGGTTCTACGAGTCATAAGCAAGTTTAGTTAAGTCATACAATCATTACAGAGACATTTGTACTTATCTTCGAGAGGCTACAGTACTATAAGGAAAATTCCACCTCTTTGATTCCTTATCGTGCAGATTTATTGATTTCGAAATCTGAGACTTTGTCATTATATTCTCTCAATGATGGTGAGGACACGCACTACTGGATCAGATGATCGGACACTCATGCCCTATGCTAGAGACGCGAGAGGTCGGGGCCGAGGTAGACACCGAGGAGGGGCACGTGCTGTAGCCAGAGCACCTACCCGAGCAACGACTGAGGAACCACCAGTAGCTCCGGTTGGTGGACAGGCACCCGAGATGCCTATTGCTACCCCTGTACTCCAGGAGACCCAAGAAAACTTCTTGAGCATGTTCGGTACTTTAGCTCGGGTGGGATTGATCCCGATCGCACCAGCTATATCTCAGGTTGGAGGAGGAGCTTAGAATCCCGTGGCCTGTACCCCAGAGCAGCGAGTCCATGTTGATTAGGTTTTGGGACTTATGCCAGCCAAACCCGTTATTCCGGTTCAACCTGAGGTCAGGCCACAGGCATCTGAGGAGGAGTAGAGGAGACTTGAGTGGTTCAAGAAGTATGACCATCCTACTTGTAGTGGCGCAGTTACCAAGGATGCGCAGGGTTTTCTAGATAAGTGCATCTGTATTCTCTGCACCATGGGTATTGTGGAGGTAAGAAGAGTTGCTTATACTGCATTTCGGTTGTCAGGAGCAGCATATAGGTGGTGGCAGACTTACGAGGAGGGTAGGCCAGCTGATGCAGCCCAACTCACTTAGGCTCAGCTTTTAGATATATTTGTGAGGGAGTTTATTCCCCAGAACCTTCAGTATGGATGGCGCATAGAGTTTGAGCAGCTACGCTAGGGGACTATGATAGTGTTGGAGTATGCCATCGAATTCAGTGAGTTGTCTCGATATAACGACTTGATTGGTCTTTTTGAGCCTTGAGGTTATGTTCAATGGTTCGAGGTCTTTAGTGGCTTCATATTGTGTATTATAACTTGTGTGCATGATCGTATTTGATATTTGGATGTCTCGGGTTGAATTTGGATGAGAGATTCTCACTTTAGAGGTGCAAGTTGAAAATATTGACCAAAGTTTGACTTATGTTAAAACTACCCCGGAACAATGTTTTGATGGATCCAATAGGTTCGTATCGTGATTTGAGATTTGGGTGTATGTCCGGAAGCATATTCGGAGGTCCATAGGTTGATTTGTGTTGTTTCACCAAAGATTAGCAATTTAAAGGCTTAAAATTTTGATAAGTTCGACCGTAGGTTGACTTCATAACTGTCGTGTTTGGATTTCTATTTCAGGACATGGAATAGGTCCATTTTGTTATTTGGAACTTGTTTGCAAAGTTTGGCAACATTTTCGAATTAATTTGATAGGAATCAGACGTGCAATTGTGTTTTTAGAAATTCTTGAGTTTCATATGAATTCCATGTGTTTTGGAGGTCAGATTCAAGATTTCATATGTTACTGTGATAATTTGATCGCGAGAGCAAACTCAGTCCGTGTTATATTTTAAGACTTTGTTGATGTTTGGTGTGGACCCTGAGGGCTCGGGTGAGTTTCGGACATGTTTCGGAGAGTTCATAGAAGGTGCAGATTTTGCTGGTGTTTTGATCTCTCATTTGCGAGGAATATGTCGCATTTGCGACTATCACATTTAGGGTATCTTCTTAGCTTTTGCAAAGTGCATTGTGGTCTAAAGAGTTCGCATTTGCGAACTCCCAATCACATTTGCGATACTGGCCTAGCCTAGGTTGGGATCGCTTTTGTAAGGCCCCGTTAAAATTTTCTAATGATTTAAGAGTTTAAACGGCACCAGCGGTATTTGAGGATAACATATTCGAGTATTAAAGGAGACCTATGGGATAGGATCACATCATTTTGAAATGAAAATTTATGTTTAAGTTGTGTTGGAACATACTGGGGAGTTTTCTGAAGGGAAAGAATTTGTGTGGAATAAGTTGGATACATTGAGTGGAAATGGTGTCTCAATTTGCACAAGATCCGACTTAAAACGCATGCTGCTACCAAAATATAAAGACTTAGGAGGTGATCTACCTACCAAATTAAATCCCTTTGAGTGTGGTTTCCAATGCATAAAACCGTTTGTCATTTGGATATTTCTACAAAAAGCTATGGCCATTTTATCGGACCTATGCCATATGTATAACACCCTGGAAAATTTCGAAGTACTTAAGTGTAAAGCCAGGTAAACTTCACAAAACAAATAATGTTTCATGGTGTCGGACTAGGCTTACGTTCTTGAGGATTATAGAAATTCTTCGCGGCGGGCTTTTTAGATTTCATGGTGCCGGACTAGGATTGTCGGACTAAGCTTATTTTTGAAAATAATGTTTCATGCCTCGGACTTTTTGGGTTGAACAATGAACGGGAAAGTAAAGAAATATTTTTGGCAGAAAAATGTAATTATGCGGTCCATTACGCGACCGCGGAATCACTCTTCAGGCCACATAATGGCCGCAGAAGTGAGCAGAAGAGAGCTAAATCTAGCAGCAGCTATGTGGTCGACTATGCCACCGCATAACTGTTATGCGGTGCATTATGCCACCGCATAACAATTATGCGGACCGCATACACAAACATATTTTTGATAAGTTTTTCCAGCAAGTATGCGACCATTATGCGGTCCGCATATCTATTATGCGGTCGCATATGGATCGACTCACAAAATCAGCACACTTTTTGCCGGTTAAGTCTACTGACACAGCGGAGCAGTATGCTCCGTTGTATATCAAAGAAATAGTCAGGTTGCATGGCACCCCAGTTTCCATCACATCTGATCGGGGAGCACAATTCAGCGCTAATTTTAGGAAGAAATTTCAGCAAGGTTTGGTTACTCAGATGAATCTTAGCACAGCCTTTCACCCGCAGACTGATGGGCAGGCAGAGCGAACTATTCAGACGCTTGAGGATATGTTGCGTGCTTCTGTTCTAGACTTCAAAGGTAGCTGGGATGATCATTTACCACTCATAGAATTTACGTACAACAATAGCTATCATGCTAGCATTCAAATGGCACCGTTCGAGACTTTATATGGTATGAGATGTAGATCTCCCATTGGGTGGTTTAAAAGTGGGGAAGCAGAGTTGATAGGGCCAGATCTCGTGCATCAGGCAATGAAAAAAGTTACAATCATTAAGGAGCAGTTGAAGACTGCTCAGAGTTGTCTGAAATCATGTTCGGATGTTCGTCGTACGGATTTGGAGTTCAAAGAAGATGATTGGGTATTCTTGAAAGTTTCCCCCATGAAGGATGTAATGTGATTTGGTAAGAAAGGGAAATTGAGTTTGAGGTATGTCGGACCATACAAAATCATTGAGCAGATCAGTGAGGAGGCGTAAAAGCTTGAGCTACCACCTGAGATGTCATTAGTACAACCGGTGTTTCATGTGTCTATGTTGAAGAAAGTAGTTGGAGATCTGACACTCATTGTTCCGGTTGAGACTATTGAGGTAAATGAGAAATTTACTTACGAAGAGATTCCAGTTTCTATTATTGATCGGCAAGTCCAAAAATTGAGAAATAAAGAAATTGCCTCCGTGAAAGTGTTGTGGCGAAACCAATAGGTTGAAGAGGCTACATGGGAGGCTGGGGAAGAAATGAAGAAAACGTATCTTTATTTGTTTGAATGACCATGTAATATAAGGTTATGATCTAGGAAAATTATAAGACTTATTTGTTTATGAGTTTTGTATCATTTGAACAATTGGCGTTAAGGGTGTTTCTTTCTTGAAATATATTGCTTATGAGGCCATAGTTGGTATTGTTTTGTATTATATTACGTTGTTGGAATATGTATATATTGTTAGGATGTGTTTCTGGGGCTCTCTAACAGGTGGATAGGCCTAATTACAAAGGAAACTCTGGCAACATTTTTGGAAATTTAGGGAGTTAGTCAAATTTGGGGTTGCTAGTTTGTGGTATAAAACAAACTAAGTTGCTTAAGATACTAATGACGGATTTTTACCCACATTCGAGGATGAATGATCCTAAGCAGGGGAGAATGTAACACCCCGGAAAATTTTGAAGTACTTAAGTGTAAAGTCCGGTACAATTTGCAAAGAAAATAATGTTTCATGGTGCCGGACTAGGCTTACGTGCTCGGACTTTTTGGGTTGAACAATGCACAGGAAAGTAAAGGAAACTTTTTGGCAGAAAAATGTAATTCTGCGGTCTATTATGCGACCACAGAAGCACACTGCGGGGCACATAATGGCTGCAGAAGTGAGCAAGAGAGGGCCAAATCTGGTAGTAGCTATGCGGTCGACTATGCGACCGCATAACTATTATGCGGTGCATTATGCGATCACGTAACAGTTATGCGGACTGCATAGTGACCGCATACACAGACAGATTTTTGATCAGTTTTGTCAGCAAGTATGCGACCATTATGCGGTCTGCATATCCATTATGCAGTCACATATGCGACCACAGAACCATTCCGGAGCTCCATTTTTGGGTTTATAAAACTCTCTTTGAGCCATGTTTGAGTTATAATCTGACATTTTAGAGTGAGAGAGAGTGCCCTAGAGTGAGAAGGTGTTCTTCAATAATTGTTCTTCAATTCTTGCCCAAGTGTTGGAAGATTAAGAAGGGAAACTCGCTAGGTCTTCATCCCAGAGGTAAGATTCTACACCCTAATCCCTAATTTTGAAATTATCTGAAAATGGGTAATTAGCAAGATAATTGATGGGCATAAAAGTTGTTTATTTTACATGCATGAGATATCAAGGGGTGTAGGAAGATTATTGAACTAAGCATGGTAAAGATTGGGTTGTGGGATGATGGAATTCTCCATAAAAGGACCTCGAAACCTTATGCACACCTAGTGTTTGATAAAATGCTCAAATGAGCTAGACCTATGATCATCTTCCTAATTTTGATTCAATTTATTATATTTCTACGATAGACTGAAGTTGCTAAGAACTCCGGAACAATTAGAGTATAAGGAAGCTCAAGTGAGGTATGTTGGCTAAACTCTACTCTTAGAATTTAATCCCACGATATTCATGTAAATTATGTAAGTCTCGAGTGATTCATTATGAAATTGGCTATTCCGAGTAAGATTGGGTTGAAAGATATATGTTCAACAAGCATCCCAAATGCTTTATTCATATTATGTTACCAATTAAGGATGTGTTAAAATATGGGGTGTGCACTAATAATGTTTCCACTTTAAGTCAAGTTCAAATGAAGGCTATTATGCCAAATTTTGTGAAATATCTCTATGTGCCTTAGACTCTAAATTGCTCAGATGTGTACTACATACCTTGCTTTGAATTGTATTTGTTGTTGATGATGATAATAATACTTGAAATTGACAAGGTGAGCATGAAATACTGAATATGGCCAATGTGCCAAGAATGATCTTATAATTATGGCCATTAGTGCTAATGAAATGAAAAGATATGAAAGTAATATGAAATGCGATGATTTATATAAAAAGGTTGATGTCTCAAATAAGACAGCCTAGCCAGTCGGGTCGTGATCGGATACCATGTCGCACACATGATGGTGATTGTGCTGGAAATTATAATTGAAATTGTGATTGTGGTCGATGTCCCTAATGGATAGCCTAGCCGATCGGGTCGTGATCGGACTCCGTACTAAATTTATGGTGGTATTGATATTGATAGTAATTATGGTTGATTCTCTAATGAGATAGCCTAGCCGGTCGGGTCGTGATCGGACTCCGTACGAAAAGTACGGTGGTATTGGTATTTATAGTAATTGTGGTTGATTCTCTAATGAGATAGCCTAGCCTATCGGGTCGTGATCAGACTCCGTGCTAAAAGTACGGTGGCACTGGTATTGTGAACACTGGTATTGTGAACAATGGTAATGTGAACGGTGGAATATCGATGCTAAAACAAATCTCCCAATGTGAGATATGGAAATTAATTTGAACATTGTCTTGACCCTAAATTGAGGTTTGTTGTTGATCAAGGCTTTCATTGATATTATGATATTCTTGTTTTTATTATTTGTTCTATTGAGAGGGTGTTTGGTTATACATACTTGTGCTATTCGACGGTACTAACGTCTCTTTTGCCGGGGTGCTGCATCTTTAAATGGATGCAGCTGGTTCCACAGCAAGAGACATATTGATCAGTGATAGCAGTACACCTTCTTCCCAGCTTACTTGGTGAGCCCCACTTCATCCCGGGGTCATGAATCTTTCGTACTTCGTATATTCTATTTGAGGTATAGCCGGGACCTTATTGCTGGCATTATCATTGTATTCTTCTTTATCTATAGAGGCTCCGTAGACATAGTGTGGGTTGTGTATTGGTGCTGGGAAAGTCAAAATATGTTATGCAGTGGCTATATTATTTGTCCATTTGAGACTTTAAAAGTGATGAAACTACTGGTAATGAATTGGTATTGTAGACATGAACATCGTTTTGTCTAATTAATGAAAATATGTATTATCTCCATTTGTGGATGAGTTTGGGTAGAATAAAATCTAACAGGCTTGCTCGGTCGGGTTCACTCGGTTGAGTGCCGATCGCGCTCCTTGGTTTTGGGGCGTGACAAACTTGGTATCAGAGCCTAAGGTTTTAAAGTGTCCTAGGATGTATCAGAGTCGTGTCTAGTAGAGTCCTTCTTATCTGTGTGTTGTCGACCACATCTACAATTAGGATGCTACATGGACATTTAGGAATAATACCCTTCTTTGATATTCTGAATCATGTGATGAAAGTGGTTGTAAAATTGTTCTTCCTCTAACTTATGCGTTGAGGTTCAAGGTAAGTTTAAATGCTCATTTGGTTTATTCTAAGTAATGTTGTCATGTGACATGACGAATGGGTAAAGGCCTGAATATTAAACAGATGGCACATGTATCAGGTCGAATGAATGGTATGGCCATATGAGATAGGTATATCGTACCATGAGCATACTTTATATGAGAAGAGTGCTAGAAGTGATTACCCACCTCCAAAGAGGCATTGACATGATAAATGAGACCTAAGCTTAACTAGTACATGTAAATAGTGTGGGAACCATGTATATGATTCTAAGATGTAAAAAAAACATTTCTTATATAGGCACATGATATATGAAAGGCATGGCCTGGAGAGTAATGATAAATATGTAGGTCTCGCACGGGAGACAAGAAGTTATGAAAGGAGAGTCAATTGAACCCACAATGAGAAGACCCTAGTACTAGGAATATTATAAAAATCGCAGGCATGTGCAAAGTTGTGTTACACTCCAAAAAGGATATTGACACGAGGGATTTGGATCCCAGGCCTTTGTGGCTGAAACATATTAGAGAACTTATGAGGTTAATACCATGGGGACTTAAATCTCCCTAATAGTCAATCATATACAAGAGGACTAAAGATGTGAAACATGTGTCCCTCAAATTGCTAAATTCAAGACTTGTGTCAAAATGTACAACATTCACCCCAAGTGGGGAGGGAAGGGCCATGTTGAGGCTACTTAAGTTCAATAAAATGAGAGTAGGTCCGTGTAGCTAAGATGCTTGGATATTTTGTTGAAGACATGTGTAGTCTAGAAAAGTGGTAAGGGGTAACGCAATTCTCTGAGAGGATATGCAAATGATAAACCACTAGTACAAAAATAATGTGGAAAGTTAAGAAATGTAAATTCTTCGTATATGACAATATACATGACAGGGTCAACGATACTAGAAACTAAGAGTAGGGTTTTCAAAAGGGTTTAGTACTTGTTAGAGAGTCAGGGACAATGGAACCCAAGGAAGTGCTACAAATCAAATGTGAAAGGCTTGCGAGTTCTTAGAATGAGTTAATCATGGATTTGCGATTTAGCTAAAGTTCCAAGTCTTTAAGAAAGACAGAATGAGTGGGAGGGATAAATGTAATGTTATAATAACCCAAGAGTGTATCGGGACTTGATGGAGAATCTCTTAAGAATCTTACAAGAAAGGAAGTGTTAAGTGATACATGGATGAACACACTTTCCCACAAATATCCCAACAAGTGTCGAGAGGCGAGCAAGATGAATTCCCAACTAAGGGAAAAGACCACGTAACATATGAAAGAACGCATGGCAATTCACTAACTAGGAAGAATGAGGCGAGAAGAATTGGAAGAAAAATCTATAAATTTAGGTGGCCATGGTTATCGCAAAATAGTTCGTATCAGAATGGTGGACTCTCCTAGAGCACAAGTATTAATAGAAGATACAAAGGATCAATTGTAATGAAGCCGACTTGAATGATGGAATATCAACTAAAGGATTTGGAGGGAGTTCATGTCTACATATTACATTGGAAAGTGAGACTACTGGTGATGAAGTGGTGGTGTGATAATTTTAACAAACCAAGCATAATGAAATACGAGTTCATGGGAGACAAACAAGTGTGTGGCACAATAAGGTTGCCAACGAAAGATGGGAGGGGAGTGAATGCTCTAGTCACAAAAGAAATATAGTACCAACATATTGTCTAGACCAAAGGGGAAATGTTTGAAACAGATTAAGAGAGGATGAACACTTGTCGCGAATCAAACATGTTTAACATGATAGCTCTTAGGCTGCAATATCAGGAAGCAATATTGGTAACTACAATACTGGAAATAAGGTGAGTTACTCATCGAGGATGGAATCAGGTGGACTAAGTCCTACACTTATAAGGAAAACAAGAAGTCATCGTTGAAGAATTTAGGAGGATCTCAAGTTTCAGAAAAGCCCTGTTCGGGCTAGAAATATATATGACGGGTATCGATATGTGTTTTGGGAAGTGTTTAGCAGCAAAGAGGAATCATGAGAATGTTCACAAGGAGAGTATAATGGTTTCTTAAAATCCTATAAAACTTATAATGAGGAAAGAGAGTGGCTAAGAAAGGTCTGAGCACGATGTTACTTCACATATTGAGGCAATGTCATGCAGGTTGATGTTATCAGGGTATGCGCATAAGCTAGTAGATGTTATTCATTTATAACAGATGGTCCCATAAAAAACTTACATAGTAATGTCTTTTGTTAAGAAATTTGGAAAGAGAAGTTGCAAGTACTAATAAGATTGTAACCGTATCAAGGTAATTTTTGTAGAACTCAATTTCTAGGAGGTCATATGAAAGAGCAATCTGATATAGATGTTCCACTAATGATGAAATATGGCAAGATGATCATTTATGCCTCTAGGTAACTTAAGAATCATGAGAAAAACAATCAAACACATGACTTAGGACTTGGGGCTGTGATTTTTACATTAAAGGTTTGGCGTCATTTATTATATGGGGTCCAGGTGGACATATGCATGGACCAAAAGATCCTTCAATATATTTGCAAATAGAAGAAATTGAATCTAAGGTAGAGAAGATGGCTTGAGTTATGTAAGGATTACGATATCAATATTCTATATCATACGAGGAAGACAATGTTGTGGCGGATGCTCTTACCTAGAAACCTATGAGTAGTTTGGCTCACTTGGAGGCATGTCAAAGGCCGTTGGCCAAGAAATTTCATTGATTGGCTAGTTTGAGAGTTCGTATTGCAGACTCTAATGAAGGAGGGGTAATTGTACAAAATAGGGCTGAATCATCGCCTGTTGTGGAAGTCAAAGAAACGCAATACAACGATTCATTTTTGGTGCAATTGAAGGAGGGGATTCAAAAACATAAAACTATGGGTTTTCTCTTGGCATGGATGCCGGTACACTAAGGAACCAAGGGCGACTATGTGCTCCAAATGTAAATAGTCTCCGTGAAAGAATTATGAATGAATCTCACACTTCTAGGTATTCCGTGCACCCAGGTTCTACAAAAATGTATCATGATCTTAAGGAAGTCTATTGGTGGAATGATATGAAGAGGAATGTGACGGACTTTGTGGCAAGATGTCCGAATTCTCAACAAGTGAAGGCCCGGTGGGTTGGCACAGAACATAGAAATTCCAATATGGAAGTGGGAAATAATTAATATGGACTTTGTGGTAGGATTACCGCACACTCCGCGCATGTTTGACTCAATTTGGGTGATTGTGGATCGACTCACAAAATCAACACACTTTTTACCGGTTAAGTCTACTGACACAGCGGAGCAGTATGCTCAGTTGTATATCAAAGAAATAGTAAGGTTGCATGGCACCCCAGTTTCCATCATATCTGATCGGGGAGCATAATTCACCACTAATTTTTGGAAGAAATTTCAGCAAGGTTTGGGTACTCAGGTTAATCTTAGTACAACCTTTCACCCGCAGATTGACGGGCAGGTAAAGCGGACTATTCAAACGCTTGAGGATATGTTGCATGCTTGTGTTCTAGACTTCAAAGGTAGTTGGGATGATCATTTACCACTCATAGAATTTGCATACAACAATAGCTATCATGCTAGCATTTAAATGGCACTGTTCGAGGCTTTATATGGTAAGAGATGTAGATATCCCATTGGGTGGTTCGAAAGTGGGGAAGCACAGTTGATAGGGCCAGACCTCATGCATCAGGCTATGAAAAAAGTTAAAATCATTAAGGAGCAGTTGAAGACTGCTCAGAGTCGTCAGAAATCCTATTCAGATGTTCGTCATAGGGATTTGGAGTTCAAAGAAGATGATTGGGTATTCTTGAAAGTTTTCCCCATGAAGGGTGTAATGCGATTTGGTAAGAAAGGGAAATTGAGTCCGAGGTATGTCGGACCGTACAAAATCATTCAGAAGATCGGTGAGGTGGCGTACAAGCTTGAGCTACCACCTGAGATGTCATTAGTACAACCGGTGTTTCATGTGTCTATATTGAAGAAAGTAGTTGTAGATCCGACACTCATTGTTCCGGTTGAGACTATTGAGGTAAATGAGAAATTGACTTACGAAGAGATTCCGGTTTCTATTATTGATCGGCAAGTCCAGAAACTGAGAAATAAAGAAATTGCCTCTATGAAAGTATTGTGGCGAAACCAACAGGTTGAAGAGGCTACTTGGGAGGCTGGGAAAGAAATGAAGAAAAAGTATCTTTATTTGTTTGAATGACCATGTATTTATAAAGTTGTGATCTAGGAAAATTATAAGACTTATTTTGTTATGAATTTTGTATCATTTGAACAATTGGCGTTAAGGGTGTTCCTTTCTGGAAATATATTATTTATGAGGCCACAATTTGTGTTATTTTGTATTATGTTACGTCGTTGGAATATGTATATGTTGTTAGGATGTGTTTCTAGGGCTCTCTGACAGGTGGATAGGCCTAATTACAAAGGAAACTCTGGCGAAAGTTTTGAAACTTTAGGGAGTTAGTCAAATTTGGGGCTGCTATTTTGTGGTATAAAACAAACTAAGTTGCATAAGGTGCTAATGACGGATTTTTACCCTCATTCGAGGACGAATGAGCAGGGGAGAATGTAACACCCCAAAATTTTTGGAAGTACTTAAGTGTAAAGCCCGATAAAATGTGCAAAGAAAATAATGTTTCATGGTACCGGACTAGGCTTACGTGCTCGGACTTCTTGGGTTGAACAATGCACGAGAAAGTAAAGAAATATTGTTGGCGGAAACATATAACTCTGCGGTCCATTATGCGACCGCATAATCACTCTGCGGGCCGCATAATGGCTACAAAAGAGAGCAGGAGAGGGCCAAATCTGGTAGCAGCTATGCGGTCGAATATGCGACCGCATAACTATTATGCGGTGCATTATGTGGCCGCATAACAATTATGCGGACCGCATAGTGACCGCATACACAGACATATTTTTGATCAGTTTTGTCAGCAAGTATGCGACCATTATGCGGTCCGCATATCCATTATGCGGTCCGCATATCCATTATGCGGTCGCATATGCGACCACAGAACCGTTCCGAAGCTCCATTCTTGGGTTTTATAACCCGACCCTATTTCGTTAAATGCACTCTTTGAGCCATTTTTGAGCTATAATCTGACATTTTAGAGTGATAGAGAGTGCCCTAGTCAGAAGGTGTTCTTCAATAATTGTTCTTCAATTCTTGCCCAGGCTTTGGAAGATTAAGAACGGAAACTCACTAGGTCTTCATCCTAGAGGTGAAATTCTATACCCTAACCCCTAATTTCGAAATTATCTGAAAATGGGAAATTAGCAAGATAATTGATGGGCATAAAAGTTGTTTATTTTACATGCATGAGATATCAAGGGGTGTAGGAAGATTGTTGAACTAAGCATGGTAAAGATTGGCTTGTGGGATGATGGAATTCACCATAAAAGGACCTTGAAACCTTATGCACACTTAGTGTTTGATAAAATGCTCAAATAAGCTAGACCTATGATTATCTTCCTAATTTTGATTCAATTTGTTATATTTCTACGATAGATTGAAGTTGCTAAGAATTCCGAAACAATTAGAGTGTAAAGAAGCTCAAGTGAGGTATGTTGGCTAAACTCTTCTCTTAGAATTTAATCCCACGATATTCATGTAAATTATGTAAGTACCGAGTGATTCATTATGAAATTGGCTATTCCGAGTAAGATTGGGTTGAAAGATATATGTTCAACAAGCATCCCAAATGCTTTATTCATGTTTTGTTACCAATTGAGGATGTGTTAAAACATGGGGTGTGAATTAATAATGTTTCGACTTTAAGTCAAGTTCAATTGAAGACTATTATACCAAATTTTGTGAAATATCTCTATGTGCCTTAGACTCTAAATTGCTCACATGTGTACTAAACACCTTGATTTGAATTGTATTTGTTGTTGATGATGATAATATTATTTGAAATTGATAAGGTGAGCATGAAATACTGAATATGGCCAACGTTCCATGAATGATCTTGTAATTATGGCCATTAGTGCCAATGAAATGAAAAGATATGAAAGTAATATTAAATGGGATGATTGATATAAAAATATTGATGTCTCAAATAAGACAGCCTAGCCGGTCAGGTCGTGATCGAACACCATGTCGTACACATGGTGGTGATTGTGCTGGAAATTATAATTGAAATTGTGATTGTGGTCGATGTACCTAACGGATAGCCTTGCCGATCGGGTCATGATCGGACTCTGTACTAAGATTACGGTGGTATTGATATTTATAGTAATTGTGGTTGATTCTGTAATGAGATAACCTAGCCGATCGGGTCATGATCGGACTCCGTACTAAAATTACGGTGGTATTAGTATTGATAGTAATTGTGGTTGATTCTCTAATGAGATAGACTAGTCGATCGGGTCGTGATCGGACTCCGTGCTAAAAGTACGGTGGCACTGGTATTGTGAACACTGGTATTGTGAACATTGGTATTGTGAACAATGGTAATGTGAACGATGGAATATCGATGCTAAAACAAATCTCCCAATGTGAGATATAGAAATTAA
Source organism: Nicotiana otophora (assembly GCA_000715115.1). Classification (NCBI taxonomy): domain Eukaryota; kingdom Viridiplantae; phylum Streptophyta; class Magnoliopsida; order Solanales; family Solanaceae; genus Nicotiana; species Nicotiana otophora. Next base: position 15,260 of record AWOL01S0017093.1, read on the forward strand.
TTTGAACACTATCTTGACCCTAAATTTAGGTTTATTGTTGATCAAGGCTTTCATTGATATTATGGTATTCTTGTTTTTATTATTTGTTCTATTGAGAGGGCGTTTGGTTATACATACTAGTGCTATTCGACAGTACTAACGTCACATTTGCCGAGGGCGCTGCATCCTTAAATGGATGCAGGTGGTTCCACAGCAAGAGACATTGATCAGTGATAGCAGTACACCTTCTTCCCAGCTAACTTGGTAAGCCCCACTTCATCCCGAGGTCATGAATCTTTCGTACTTCGTGTATTTTGTTTGAGGTATAGCTGGGCCCTCATTGTCGGCATTATCATTGTATTCTTCTTTATCTATAGAGGTTCCGTAGACATAGTGTGGGTTGTGTATTGGTGCTGGGAAAGTCAAAATATGTTATGTGGTGTCTGTATTATTTGTCCATTTGAGACTTTAAAAGTGATGAAAATATTGGTAATGAATTGGTATTGTAGACATGAACATCTTTTTGTCTAATTAATGAAAATATGTATTATCTCCATTCGTGGATGAGTTTGGGAAGAATAAAATCTAACAGGCTTGCTCGGTCGGGTTCACTCGGTTGAGCACCGGTCGCGCTCCTTTGTTTTGGGGCGTGATAATATGCGTGCCCAGATGCACGGACACGCATATAAGAGGGGTTTCTTCCTTATGTGCGCGGCCAGATGTGCGGTCACTTGCCCAAGTGCCCGGCCGCACACGTAGGAGCCCTAGAAATACCCCCTAGATCGGGGAGAGAGAGTGTCTAAGTCATTTCTTTGAGCTAGGGCTTGCATATCAAGGGGAATCCGTCCAACACTTCCCTCCCATGAACAAAAGTAAAGTTTTTGGAGAAATATTGAGTTGATTACTACTTCTAAACAGTTATATTAACCAGGATTAATCTTGAAGATCCATAAATTTCCATTCCAATCCCCAAATTGGTCAAGAACCCTACAAGTTAGGATTTTCAAGAGTCTCACTACAATAGGTATGTCCACCATCTCTAACTAATTCATGGTGATTATTTATGTATAAAATGTGTGTTAGGACTTATGGGTTGGTGATTGGAAGCGACAAATGCCTAACCTAGGTTGTGTTGGTATTGTAGAGATTGTAAAATGAATTAATTGATAAGCTCTATGGGTTGGGAGTGAATTGTTGGGCATGCATGTGCTAGTAGAAGTTGTGGATAGCCTAGAGGCGATTGTGAGGTGAATCATTGGTGTGGAAGGTGGTTGTTAGGTGAAGAAATTCCATTGGAGGAGGTTGTAGAAAGATATGCAAATTAGATGTTTGATCAAAAGTATAAATGACTTTAAGCATATAAAGCTTACTGATATTGGTACAAATGTGTTGCATTGTTGTAGATCGAAGTTGTTTAGTGTGGTAGACCATCGTAGTACTATTAAGGGGCGAATTTCAGGTATGTTGGCTAGACATCTCTCTTTGAATCGAATTCCATGATGTTTCCATGAGTTTCAAGTATGGTTGACCCAAGTTCCCAATTCTCGTGTTCCGAATTATTCTTTATTTGATTATTCTGAATAAGCTTATGTTAAGAGATATATATACTGAAAATGTGCACCAAGTTCTCCTATCGTCTTGTGTTCTCCGTCGGGAATGTATCCTAGTGTGACCAATATGTCGATATAGAATGATTTAAAATCATGTTTAAATTGCAAGTTGTTATGCCCATTTGTGAAAGAAAGCTTAATGCGCCTAAGACCCCTATTGTTCATATTTATGCTTAAGGCCTTAATCTTAAATGCTCTTATTAATGATGATCTATAAAATATGCTTGAAAGTAAAAGAACTGGGAGTGAGATATAAAATGTGGCCATGGTTGTTGTTGCTAGTGCATTTGATCTGAAGTCGTGTTTAAATCCTAAATCACCATGCCCTCCTTTATAAAATTTTCCAATGTGACTTGAGTTCTTACGTACTCAAGAGTTGTACTTGTGTGTTGCCATTTGTGAAGAAGAATTGTGCTCCATACTTTGAAAAGGGATCTAATGTGTTTAAAGCCTTCATTACTAATGAACTTAAGTTGTGATTTCTGGAATATTTTATATGCTGATGTTTGAGGTGATCCTTTAAAGTAAAGAAAAGAAAGTGTGGAATATGAAATACGGCCGTCGTGCATTGAATAAAGAATCTTATGAATATCTAAAAGAGCCAAGGAAATATTGTTGTTGTGAGTGGTTGAAAATACTAATGAAGGTTTATACAATATGAAAGATGATGAGGTGAATGCATTAGTATTTATATTACCTTTATGTACAAAAACAAAAAAAATATTTTTGTGTGTATCATTAGCAAACTGAGGAAGGGTGGGTCATAAGGCCCACACCCGAAACTACACGTGCCAGTGTAGGGGTGGATTGTGATGGATTGTGATTATTCCCCATATTTGGGATGAGATTGATATTAGTTGTGAAATGGAAAGTCAACCCACACGACATATGTGGGAAGGCGGCCTAGCCGATCGGGTGGAGTTCAGACGCCATGTTGCGCACATGGTGGTACTGCTCTTAGTAACACCTTTCTTTTGTACCACATGTCAAACCACATTGTTCGTGGGGAGATGGCCTAGCTGATTGGGCGTGATCGGACTCCGTGCTAAAAACATGGTGGTATATCGGTGCTAATGATCTCCCAACCAAACATATATATTATTTTCGTATTTTGAAAATTGTTATAGTTTAACTGGGCTTTTAGATATCATTGATTGTTGCTTGTTGTTTCTATGGTTTTCCCTTTCTTATATTGGCATTGTATTTTGAAAGAGGACATTTAGCTTTACATACTAGTACTATTCCATATATACTAACGTCCCTTTTGCTGGGGGTGCTCCATTTTCAATGGATGTATGTTGTTCATCAGCAGGCAACTTTGGTCCTCGTTAGCAGTCACTCTCTATTTTGCAGGTTTTGGTGAACCCTACTCTACTCCGGGCCCGATGTTGTACTTTGTGTTTTGAGGTATAGCCGGGGCCTTGTCGTCGGCTCTTCCATATTACTCTTCGATTGTATTTAGAGGCTCCGTAGACATGGTGTGGGTGGTTTTTGATGTTGGGAATTGAACTAGAAGTGTTGGTATTTTGGCAAATATGTTTTTCATCATCTCTATAAACTTATAATATTTTGAAAATCGTAAATGAATCTCTTTTGAATAATGGGAAAGGAATGTGGAACACTTGACCCTTTTCATGTCTATCACTTGTACTGATTCTTATATTCTTAAAGGGAAAGGTTGGATAGAAGGTATCTCTCAGGCTTGCTTAACCAAGGTATCTCGGTTGAGCGTCGGTCACGCTCCCCGAGGTCAGGGCGTGACAAGCTTGGTATCAAAGCCTAAGGTTTTAAAGTGTCCTAGGATGTCTCGGAGTTGTGTCTAGTATAGTATTTCTTATCAGTGTGTTGTCGACAACATCTATAATTAGGAGGCTCCTTGGGCATTTAGGAATGTCATCGTGCTACCGGATCATGTGGCGCGGGCACCTAAGAAACGAAAAAGGGTTGTTTGTACCAATAAGCCAGAATGTTTGATTTGTAAGAAGCACCAATTGGGAACATGTTGGATGACTCGAGAAATATGTTTTGGTCGTGGAAAGAGGGGGTACAAGAAGAACAAATGCCCTAGGTTGGGTACACCCATTCCGGTCTGCCCGATGTGCGGGGATGAACACTTGGCTTCGTGTTGTAAGTATGCTCAGCAGCATGTTAGGGGTGGAAGGTTTAGGAAATTCCAAATGCCCAAACAGCAAACCGGTACGGGGTTTGTTACTCCTGCATTGGAGGCTTGGAGGAAGGATAGGAGGAATGCTTATAATGTATGCAAAAAGGGTGAATATTAGGTCAGTAGGGCAAGTCAGTTTAGCGTACCTCATCCTCGTTGTGTGAAGTGTGGGAGATGTCATTCGGGAGCATGTCACTATGGTACCAATGTATGCTACCAGTGTGGTGTGAGGGGTCACATTCAGAGATTATCGTTCGTCTCGCCAGAGCATGGGCAGGGGTGCGGCACATCCATCCAGTTCTACAACTACTACATCCACAGCGCCTCCCCCAACTCAAGCCACTATAGCACCCACAGGGCATGGAGTAGCTAGGGATGGTATCAAGAGCTCGGGAGGGCCCAGCAGGTTTTATGCTATGAGGAGGCATCAAAAGTCTGAGGCTTCTCCATATGTGGTTATAGGTATATTGACTGTCCAATCTCATGATGTATATGCCCTTATTGATCCTAGTTCCACTTTGTCATATGTCATTCCTTATGTTGCTATGGAAATTGGGATAGAATCGGAACAGCTTTATGAGCCATTCTCTGTATCTACTCTTTGAACGAGACCTATCATTTGTGAAGCCTATTTATCACAATTCCTTATATTTACAACCTCTTGAGAAATTGAGTTGTATAATAATTTTCTTGAATTGGGTTATAACCCTAGGCTAATACTTCTCACTTGCTTCCCTAATATTCTCAACAAGGGACTATACCTGATGAACTTCTTATAGAACCTTCTGATTCAAATGGATAACACCCGCTCACTTGTACTTGTGCATGTACTACCATAATGTTTATCTACAGGGTATTGAATCTAATGTAAGGCATCCTAGTGTCGAGATCTTTCTTGAGCCAGTCTCTTTCTCCTGTGCACGTGACTCATAAGGTTTGAACAGTCACTTTACTCCCTTTTTTAGCATTATCATAAAACCTTTCCACTGTCTAGTAACATAAGAGCATATCTCAGCACATAGCATATGTGTACATGTCAATTGAAATGGTCACTCGTCCGCATAAAGCTTCTCAGAAATTTAGGATTTCTCACAAATCTGACATAGGAATATCTATTGTTCGCCCATGTCAGTATGATTTTCATGTCCACTTAGATCATTCTGCAGTAAGTAGCTCACTTTGTTCCTAGTATTGTAGTTGCCCATGAAGTGTCCTGGTATGNGAACAAATGCCCTAGGTTGGGTACACCCATTCCGGTCTGCCCGATGTGCGGGGATGAACACTTGGCTTCGTGTTGTAAGTATGCTCAGCAGCATGTTAGGGGTGGAAGGTTTAGGAAATTCCAAATGCCCAAACAGCAAACCGGTACGGGGTTTGTTACTCCTGCATTGGAGGCTTGGAGGAAGGATAGGGGGAATGCTTATAATGTATGCAAAAAGGGTGAATATTAGGTCAGTAGGGCAAGTCAGTTTAGCGTACCTCATTCTCGTTGTGTGAAGTGTGGGAGATGTCATTCGGGAGCATGTCACTATGGTACCAATGTATGCTACCAGTGTGGTGTGAGGGGTCACATTCAGAGATTATCGTTCGTCTCGCCAGAGCATGGGCAGGGGTGCGGCACATCCATCCAGTTCTACAACTACTACATCCACAGCGCCTCCCCCAACTCGAGCCACTATAGCACCCACAGGGCATGGAGTAGCTAGGGATGGTATCAAGAGCTCGGGAGGGCCCAGCAGGTTTTATGCTATGAGGAGGCATCAAAAGTCTGAGGCTTCTCCATATGTGGTTATAGGTATATTGACTGTCCAATCTCATGATGTATATGCCCTTATTGATCCTAGTTCCACTTTGTCATATGTCATTCCTTATGTTGCTATGGAAATTGGGATAGAATCGGAACAGCTTTATGAGCCATTCTCTGTATTTACTCTTTGAACGAGACCTATCATTTGTGAAGCCTATTTATCACAATTCCTTATATTTACAACCTCTTGAGAAATTGAGTTGTATAATAATTTTCTTGAATTGGGTTATAACCCTAGGCTAATACTTCTCACTTGCTTCCCTAATATTCTCAACAAGGGACTATACCTGATGAACTTCTTATAGANAAGCCACTATAGCACCCACAGGGCATGGAGTAGCTAGGGATGGTATCAAGGGCTCGGGAGGGCCCAACAGGTTTTATGCGATGAGGAGGCATCAAAAGTCTGAGGCTTCTCCATATGTGGTTATAGGTATATTGACTGTCCAA
>AWOL01S0017094.1:681-39537 GCA_000715115.1 Nicotiana otophora
ACTCTACTAAGCTTGCTCGTGACTCGTGAGACCTATGTAACCTAGTGCTCTAATACCAACTGTCACGACCCGAAATTCCCACCTTCGGACCGTGATGATGTCTAACATTTCACTTGCTAGGCAAGCCAACGTTAGAATAATATTATCCATTTTTAAAATAATTTTTAAATTTATTAATAACAAAGAACTAATGCGGAAGTAAATTCTGAAATGTAGTGAATAATCCTTAAAAACAACGGTGTCTAAATACCATCCTAGAATTGATGTCACAAGTGCACGAGCTTCTAAAATAATATAAATAAAGGTCTGAATAAAATAAAGTTGTCTGTAAACAAACACACAGCTAAAGTAAAGTAGACAGGGACTTCAGAACTGCGAACGTCGTGCAGTTATACCTCAAGTCTCCTCTGAGTAGCTGAAATCTGAGCAAGTCTATGGTAAGCCGCAGGGACCAACTCCGCAATCTGCACAAGAAATGCATAGTGTAGTATCAGTACAACCGACCCCATGTACTGGTAAGTGATGAGCCTAACCTCGACGAATTAGTGACGAGGCTAAAGCGGTTCACTTAAATTAACCTGTACGCAATATTAGTAACAACAAAAATTAATAGAAATAAATCAGGTAACTCATTTAATATAATTGAAGCCAACTCAGCAGACATAACCAATTATCATTTCCATTAATTCTGTTGCAGCGTGTAACCCGCTCTCATAGTATATCCATATTCAATTCCGTTGCGGCGTGTAACCCGCTCCTCCAATATATTCGTTTTAATCAAGTCTGTTGCGGCGTGCAATCCGATCCCCCAATATATATATATATATATATATATGTCGACTTTTAAATAAGTCTTTTGCGGCGTGCAACCCGATCCTCCAATATGTATATATATATATATATCGACTTTTAAATAAGTCTGTTGCGGCGTGCAACCCGATCCTATAATATGGACTTTTAATGAGTCTGTTGCGGCGTGCAACTCGATCCTCCAATATGGACTTTTAGTAAGTCTGTTGCGGCGTGCAACCCGATCCTCTAATATATTCATTTCAATCAATTATATTGTGGCGTGCAACCCGATCATCTAATATATTCATTTCAATCAATTCTCATAGAAGGAATTGTCCCAATAAATGCAACAATTAATATAAAATCTTAAGACAACAAGCATGGAATAATTATGATTTAATTATAAAACAGACAATGACAAATAGCAATTTATTAAGGAAATCAGAAAGAAAATATGCACTTTAATGTTTAATATGCTAAATGTCAAGAAACAATTAATGCATATAATTCAAATAAGCATGTATCAATTATTACAGGATTTCAAGAATTTATATTTGATAAGGAATAGGAGAGAAACGATTATTATAATAATTAATTCGTGTATTAAAATAAATTTAGTATTTTCAAATAATTATGCAAACAATTAATTTGACAATGTATAGGCACTCCTCACCTCGCCTATACGTCGTTCACATGCATTTTACATAACAAATAATTTAAGGATTCTATTCCCTTAAGTCAAGGTTAACCACGACAGTTACCTCGCTTCGAAATCAAATTTCAAGTTTTCAATATACCCTTGCCTCGCGAATTAGTGTCCGAAATCCTCAAATCTAGTCATAAATAATTCAATACAAATTGTAGGAATTAATTCCATATGAATTTACTAATTTCTGGATTAAAATTCGAAATTCATTTTAAAAATCGACAGTGGGGCCCACGTCTCAAATCTTTGGAAAACTTACGAAAACCGAATACTCATTCCGACACAAGCCTAACCAAACAAAAATTATCCAATTCCGATGTCAAATGGACTTTCAAATTTAAATGTTTCATTTTTGGAAGATTTTATAAAAATTCCAATTTCTTCCATCTAAATCCGAAATAAATGATGAATATAGACATGGATTTATGAAATATAATCACTTTTGGTTATAGAACACTTACTCAATTCAAAATCGTGAAAAGCCCCCTTTGGAATCGCCAAAATTCGAGATTTAAAACTCAAAAATGAGTAAATATAGCTAAGACCCGATTTTATGTATTCTGCCCAGTATTTTCGCATATGCGGGCTATATTTTCGCACTTGTGGCCTCGCATTTGCGAGACAAAGCTCGCTTTTGCGGAATAGTGCAGCTTGTCCAGTGGCCGCATCTGTGCCCAAATATGTCGCACCTGCGACATCGTAGAAGCGCACTAGTGACCGTAAAAGCGGTCTTCCTCGTAGAAGCGGCTCCATCGCGGATGCGGTTTCGCACATGATCTCATTTCTCCGCAGAAGCGGAACTTGACAGGGCTGTCCAATGTCGAGAAGTGACTGGAATTCCGCAGAAGCGACCACGCACCTGCGCACAAAATGTCGCAGGTGCGACACACTAGAACTAGCACTGGGCAGCAAGTTTCAATCGCTCAGTGGCTCGGCCGAAACTCATCCGAGTGTCACGACCCAAAATGTCAACCTGTCGTGATGGCGCCTATCTTGATACTAGGCAAGCCGATAATCTCAATAAACTAAAATTTTTCTTTAAGGTTGAAAATATAATATTTAAATACAATATAAAATTTCATAAATACTAATACGAACACTCCCCAAAAGCTGGTGTCACTGAGTACATGAGCATATAATATGAATACAAGTCTGAAAAATATGGTCTATAATAATCTGAGACCAAATACAGTAAACAAGGAGATAGAGAAGGAGAGACAAGGTCTGCGGAACACGGCAACTACCAAAAAATCTCCTGAAAATCAACTGCACAAAAGGATCAACACCCGCTATGTCCGAGAATACATGGATCTGCACACGAAGTGCAGGGTATAGTATGAGTACAATCAACTCAGCAAGTAACAGTAATAAATAAGGAACTGAAGATAGTAACGAGCTACACAGTTATGGTTTATTTCCAGTAATTCCAGCAAAGAATAAACATGCTATCAAATCTGGCAGTTTAATGTTAAATCAATTCTTTTTTACAATTCCTATTCATGTAATCCGTATAAAATAAATCTTTTAGAGATTTCACAACAATGACAGATAGAAACTAAGTGCAACAACAAATGGAAATCAAATACAACCTCTGAGGACAACAATCACTCACTGGGCTCCCAACCCTCATTACTGATAGGGCTCCAAGCCCTCATCACTCGCTGGGCTCCCAGTCCTCATCACTCACTCTCAATGGGTACCCGCGCTTAATGGGGATGTACAGACTAAGGAGCGATTCCTACAGTCCAAGCGCTATAATCTGTATGGACAACTCACGTGCTGCATGGACAACTCACGTGTTGCACGGACAACTCACGTGCCATAATATAAATATCTGAATCCGCACGACCAACTCACGTACTGCACGGCCAACTCACGTGCTATAGTATAATATAAGGATCTGCATGGCCAACTCACGTGCTATAGTATAATATAAGGATCTGCATGGCCAACTCACGTGCTACACGGCCAACTCACGTGCTATGGTATCAATATCTCACAATCAGGCCCTCGGCCTCACTCAATCATAAATCTCTCCAGTCTCTCGAGCTCTCAATAATCATGAAATCATCCCAAACAACAATGATATGATGTATCAATAATAATAACAGAGACTGAGATAAAATATGCAAGTAAAAGCTGAGACTAAGTACATATAGCATTTAGCAGGCAATTCGACAAGTACGCAACCTCTGTGGGTCCCAACAGTACTATCACATAGCCTAAGCATGATTTGTAACATGATTTACAATCAAATTTTATCAACACATAGAGAGCATATAGCTAACAATAAATTATTCAACTTTACAGTTTTCCCGGGACGGACCAAGTCACAATCCCCTCGGTGCATGCCCATACGCCCGTCACCTAGCATGTGCATCACCTCTAAAATAATCACATGATACCAAAATCAGGGTTTCATACCCTCAGGACCAGATTTAAAATTGTTACTTACCTTAGAGTGTAAAATTCTTTACTCTGTTATGCCCCTGCCTCGCAAATCGGCCTCTGAATGCCTTGAATCTAGTCACAATTAATTCGTTTCAGTCAATAAAATTTATTGGAATTAATTCCATAAGAAAATACTAATTTTTCATAAAATTCCGAAATTTAGCTCAAAAATTGCATGTGGGGCCCACGTCTCGGAACCCGATAAAAGTTATAAAATCCGACAACCCATTCAATTACGAGTTCAACCATATTAATTTTACTCAAATCCAACTCCAAATCAGTGTTCAACTCCCAAAATTAGTTTTATGAAAGTTTTATAATTTTTCCCAAATTTCCATCTCAAAATACTGATTACATGATGAAAAAAATGATATATTCGTGTGTGTTAACCAAATCTGAGTTGGAATCTCTTGCCCCGATGAATTTCTTGAAAAACCCACAAAACATCGTCTCAAACCAAGCTCCTAAGGTCCAAAATGTGAAATAATACCCTAAACCCAGTTTATATAGTGCACCTCTGATCTCCCACTTCGCGGTCCGCGAACGTTTGAGCGCGACCGCGCGCTGGGTCTCGCAGTCGCGAAACACTGGTGCGTCCGCGAAATTCTTGGGACTGCACTACCAGGCTTTAGTATTTTGGCCATACCTTTCTCTACATATGTCCAAATGATAAGTTCTTTACCTTTCTGGAAACTAGACACAAAGGACTACAACTTTCGACTTTGAATCATCTCAAAATTCCTTGTAGATCAAAGGATATAGGCTTCCGAAGTCGGACCAGCAGATATGTAGAACTTCTAACTGCGGTCCGCGAAATTCTGCCGCGATCCGCAAAATTCTGCTGCGGTCCACACCTCTCCTTCGCCTCAACACCCCAAAATGTGCGGTCCGCGCCCCCAAAAGTGCCAAAACAATATTAGAGTGCCGAAATATTCGGACTCGCTCAAAACTCACCCTGAATCTCATCCGGAACCTCCCGGACATAAACCATATATGAATTTCACACGCTACGGACCTGCTCGCACGCTTAAAACACTGAAAAGAGGTCGTCTTGACCCGATATTGACCATGGCCTAATTTCCAAATTTCTTAACTTTATAAATCTCTCAACCAAGGATCCAAAAATACACCCAAGTCCCTCGGGACCTCAACCAAATACATCAACACGTTCCATAACATAACATGGACCTACTCGAGGCCTCAAATCATATCAAATAACATCAAAATAATAAATCACACCTCAAATCAAAATCTATGAATTTTGAACTTTTAAATTTTATATCATGTGCCGAAACATATCAAATCAATCCGGAATGACTTCAAATTTTGCACACAAGTCATAAATGACATAACGAAGCTATTCAAATTTTCAGAATTAGATTTCGACCTCGATATCAAAAAGTCAATTCCCCGGTCAAACTTCTCAAAATTCAATGTTCGGTATTTCAAGCCTAATTCCACTACGGACCTCTAAAAAAATTTTCCGTACACGCTCCTAAGTTTAAATCACCATACAGAGCTATTGAAATCATCAAAATTAAATTCTGAGGTCATTAACACATAAGTCAATATCCGGTCAACTATTTCAACTTAAACTTCCAACCTGAAAATTTATTCTTCCAAGCTAACTCCGAAATATCTTAAAACCAAAATCAACAATTCACACAAGTCATAATACCTCATAGAAAATTATTCAAGACTTCAAATAGTTGAAGGAGCGTAAATGCTCAAAATGACCGATCGGGTCGTTACACCGAGCCACTCGGGATCTCGTCTGAATATTCCAACAAGTCCCGAAATATAATACAGACTTACTCGCGGTTTCAATTCACGTCAAACAACATCAAAATTATAATTCACAACTCGATTCGGACTTTTAAGTTTCAAACTTTTCAATTTACAAAACTTTTGCCAAAACATATTAAATGAATCCAGAATGACTTCAAATTTGGCACACAAATCATAAATGACATAACAGAGCTATTCAAATTTTCAGAATCGAATTCTGGCTCCGATATCAAAAAGTCAACCCCGTGGTCAAATTTGGAAATTTTTAGCCTTTAAATTACTAGTTTCCGTTAAATGGTCATAACTTGAGCTAGGGACCTCCAAATTAATTTTCGGGCATACGCCAAGTCCCAAATCATGATACAGAGCTACCAGAACTGTCAAAATACTGATCTGGTTCCGTTTGCTCAAAATATTGACCAAAGTCAACTTAGTTGAATTTTAAGGCTCTATTTCACATTTTAATCCATTTTTCACATACAAACTTTTCGAAAAATTTTACTGACTACGCACGCAAGTCGAGGAATGATAAATAGTGATTTTTAAGGTTTTAAAACATATAATTATTTATTAAATTTAAAGATAACATTTTTGGTCATCACAAGTAAAAAACCCGAACCAAACCGATATATAAATATATAATATTTATATATACTTTTAAGATTTGGTATAGAATATTTTTTAAAAATATCTAAAAATATTTGGAATGCTTTTACGGGATATAATATTTAATAGATTATGAAGTGCTCCCTATTTATTAATCATAAATAGTGAGTTGTATGATCACTTTTTTATCAAATGTTATTGAAATGCGTCAATCTCTTTGTTCTTCCATATTCATATCATATGTTAAGATCTATTAAATTCTTATATTATTTTCGAATGTGAAGTGATTGTTGTTATTTAGGAATCATATTGATTTACATCTTTAATTATTAAATTCGATTAACCTTGAAAATATACATCAACGAAAAACTATTGTCCGGCGACTAACAAAATAACTATTATGTATTACTAAGAAAATTCTCTCATAAGAATATTTTAATAGATAATATGCTTGTCAATTTTTTATAGTTTTACTAAACATATATTTACTTATAAAAACTTTAATAAAGTAAGATTGAAATAATATTTAAGTAACCAAAAATCCGAAAAACTTGACAAAACCGGACCAATCCAAACCGATATAGTTGGTTTGGTTTGATTTTGATAAAAACCGAACCAATCCAGTTCATGTACCACTCTACTTTTGGAAGTGAAATTTTATAATGCATGTTTGGTCCATGAATTGGAGAGGAAAAATGAAGAAAATGTATTTTGTTTGGATTGTTGCTTTAGCTTATGCCTCCACTGCTTGCCTTCTCACCAACGTCATAAACTTTTGCAGGTTTGCCACAAGTCAAAACTTACCTAGCGTTTTAACATATTTGGTTGAAACTTGATTTTTTTTTTTTTGAAGTTATGTTAAAAAAATAATTTTAAAAAGTTAAAATTGTATTTGGACATCCATTGTACTTGAGAAAAAAGGTGAAGTTTTATGAGTGAAAGAAAAGATTTTCAGTCAAGAACTAAAACTTGAAGTTTTTTCTTCAAATGTTTTTCAAAAACTAATCAAGTTCCATAAACAAAAAATATTTTTAATATTTTTTTTAAAAACGAGTAACAAAACAAAACTATGTCCAAGAAGGAACTTAATTTTACGTCGGATTTGGGGTTGTATTTTAATTATTTCATTAAAAACTGTAGTATTTTCACCAGCACAAATTGGAATCAGTTCAATAAAAATGCAAGGGGGAAGATGAATTCACAGATTCAATTTTAAAGTTTTTTTTCTTAAAAAAAGTATTCAATCGAATGAAAAGCTCTTCAATGATTCTATGAAAAGGATTTTTAAAATTCTTTAAAAAATTATTTAAATGTTTTTTTAGGAATTGCAAACTGTGATAAAATTGGTGCATATGAATTATTTTAGCAGATAAATAGAAGTAAAAGTGTTTACCCGAAAAACGGATAGAGTTAAATTTGTACGTAATTTTAAGGGTACGTGGTATAACTTGACACAAATCGTAAAAGTGGGTAGAAATGTTGAATATTGACCGTAAACAATGAAATACAAACAAAGTTAAAAGGGGAATGATTTATGAATAAGCAAGATGAATCAATATATAAAGCTCAAAGGGATAATCTCTCAGAATGGGAAGGTATCAACAGTATCTGAGTTATATTCTATATCACTGCCATGATGGTTCTTTTTTCCAGAAATATAGCCATCCCTCTTATAGTGGAGGGATCCTACTTTATATATAATTAAAAATACATAGTAGGGAACCCATGATAAATCAGCTTTTTCCTAATTCCTGTCGGGATTCTCTCCCTTAGTGCGGCTGTAACGGCTCTTGTCTATGAGCTCGATCTTGATTAGACTTGATATTGATCGATCTCCAAATTCAGAGCTCGATATTAACTCGAGCTAGATATTGATTCGGGGCCCGATATTAATTCGGGCTCGGTATTGGTCGGTCTCTGGCTCTTAAGCTCGATAACACCGCTTCGTATCAGAGTTCGATTTGGACTCGAGCTTGGTAATGACTTCGAGCTCGTTATTTGATCGGTCCCTGAAACTCGAAGCTCGATAACCTGGCTTTAGACCTCATCTCGATATTATGAAGACGATCTTCGGTCCATTAAGTTCCCTTCTTGACCAATCGTACGAAGGTCGAAATCGGTTTTGACCGTATACAGATAGTCCCCTCGTTTCTCGGAAAGGATGCGGCGAGAAACGACATGATATTCCAACGGCATGATTAGATATACACTGATGTTTGCATCGAGCCCGACCATGACGTATGCGATAGCTGTCTCGTCAGTTCAGTTTACCAAGGCATTAAATGTGTGTCAGGCGATGGTCGGCCACTGCTGATATTGAACCACCATTGCCCAATCTATAAATAGCCCCTCTTTTCACTATTTTTTACTTTTAGATCTCCAAATCTTCTAAGTTCCTTTTCGCATCTTCTGAGTTTTTCGTCTGCAAATTTGTGATTTTCACTGCAAATTCCTTCTCAAAACACCAAATACTCCGGATCTTCATTCACAGAATTTTAGATGGCAAAAACGTCTAAAACTATTCCGCAAAAAGATGCCGCTTCTTCATCTCGCCCCGCCGGTGGTGAGGATGTGGAGGAGCCCCGCCCTGAGGAATTCGTTCCAGTAGGGTGTTCAACTATAGGTGATTTTAAAATTGAAAAGCATTCTCCAGTACCGGATCGGTGTGAGCCGATGTCGAGGTACCAATGTTCAATTACCGAGAAAGTTCTCGAGAAAGTCATACAAGAATGCAACTGGGATAATAAACTCGTAGTAATCCCATCGCCTGATGAATCAATTACTACCCATGTCGAAGGGTTCTTAATTGTTTACACTTATCCTTTTACGTTGGTCCCTCTAGACCCCATCATCGTCGCTTTTTGTAAGAGGTACGACGTGACCCTTAGCTAGATCCATCCTTCCTTTTAGAGGATAGTGATTCTTCTTCGATTTTTCTCGAGCAAGATCGAGGGACGTATATTCACCCTCTATCATCTTATGCGCCTTTATAGTCCCCAACTTTACCGAGGAGGGTTGATCAAGCTTGCTCGTCAAGCAACCAAAGTGCCATTCTCGAGCATAGATTAGACTCGGGATCAGGGTTGGATGGGCCGTTTTGTTCGAATCATAACCTCGGACGTGATCCCTGCCGATGACTTTCCATTTCTTGATAAATGGAATATAAGCTGTGAGTAAACTTTTCTCTTTGACCATTTTGATTTTGTGATTGCCTTTCATTTTGTTGATCCGTTCTTCTTTTCTTGTCACAGCCGTAGCTTGGATACCGGAACCTATTACGGATCTAAAACAATTAGTTGAAAGTCTTGTGCTGTAGAGACCGTACTCCGAGCATGCTTGGGTCGAATTGTCAAAGGGTCGATGGGAGGCCCGTAGTCATGGTGAGTTTCTTTCTCGATTTGTCTGTTTTTTGTTCTTTTTTATTTACTTATTCCTTTTTTTCCCTTTGTAGGACTCGGGAAGGATATAGTCATGAGGCCCCCATCTGATGATGAAGAGGTTCCTGCCCCGAAGCAGGTTAAATAAAGGAAGAGAAAATATGTACCCAGCTCCCCGAGCTTGGAAAAGAGAAAACCGGCTAAGAGATCTCGCAAGCCAAAGGGGGGCTCTAGTGTCGTGCCTTCGAAAGTAGTCCGCCAATTAAGGGACGAGCCCGAAGAAGGAGAGGAGGATTTAGACTGTGTATGGGCTAATGTTATAATTCAACAGTCTTCCAATTTGGCGAAAGAAAATCAGGGAATCCTGGCCATAATACCAGAACAAGAAGAAGCCGAGATTATCCCTTCTTGAGCTAAGATGATTGAAGGGGAGACCGAGGGTAGGACTTCTCGGGCAGTAGAGGATATTTCAAGGGATGAGTTAGGGATTGTTGATATTAGTAGATCCCCTTAGATTTCGGATGCCATAATTCGAGAGGCTAGCATGTTGGAGGGTCGGTCCTATGAGGGCATTCAGGAGTCGACCAATATCCATAGTTTTCTGGAGAGGCTCGAGTCAGCTGCCTTCGAGGAGGTTACTGGTTTTGGTGGAATGCCGATACCTTAAACAAATCATGGCCGGGTCCTGCCGAGCCTTCATCAGTTCATAAATTGGTGGACCGATTCCCAACCTCGAGTGTCGATCCCGACCGTAGACGGAAGATAGTGCTCTCCGTACTTGAGGATACCCAAATATTTTCTCCCCTCGTGGGGATTGCCAGTTACCTTCGGTTCTTGGTGACCGAAGAGGATCATTCAGTGATGAATGCGGTGGGGGGTGCCTATCCCTTCAACGAGGCCCAACACACTTTGAATCGGGTAACTCTGATGGTATCTTTGTTGTTTATTTTATACTTAGAATTGTAGGTAATTCTAATGTTTTTCCTTCTGTTTGAAGGCTTCGGTGTTGCATCACGAGGCCTTTCTTCGAATCCAAGAGGAGCATGATGCTGAGGTTCAGAGCCTCAGTGAGAAGAGTGACTCTTACAAGCTCCTTAGTGAAAAACTTCGAGCAAATTTGATAGCAGCTCGGGAAGAGCACGAGGAGATGGCTAAGCAGGTATTCCGAATTTTCCATGATAGTAAAGATGAAAAGGAGATAACCACTAATGATCTGATTCTACAGGTTTGGCAGAGGATCGAGTAGATCGGACGGATTAACTCACAGGTAGATGGGCTACTGACCAAGGCAGAAGAATTTAAAAAGAGTATGGATACCCTTGCCTCGAAAAGGAATCCGTTCAAGCTTAGTTGGATTTATCTAATGCCCAACTTCGATCTGCGAAAGAGAATGCTTCGGGGCTGATCGGGAAGATGAAAGAGCTTCAGTATCAGTTGGATTTGGCCATTACTGATAAAGCAGACTTGGCTAATGAACTTGAAGTGGCCAGATCTGAGGTGATCGAAGCCAATAAAAGAGCCGATGCTAAAGTGGCTCAGTTCAGGATCAATGTTGAGGTTAACCAAGCCAAAGCCTATAGCATGATCGAACATGCAAAATGGAAAGCTCGGAGAGAAGCTCTCAAGGAGGCCAATGCTCAGGTCTTCGATGTTGGGGCCGATATTGAAGTTGCCAGGGCAGAGGAGAACAAAGCTCGAAGGTTAGCCTTTCCCGAGGAAGACTCCGATAGCTCGAGTGAGTCTGAAGGTGAGGAAGATGCCGAGAGCATGGCCTACGATGAAGATTGAGCCATTTAGGACCTTAGGTAGTTTGTTGTGTTCTTTTGAGGCCGTTTTCGGTCTTTGTATAAAGAACTTCCTTTTGATTGAGTTGCCTTTGTACAAGATTTATAAATATAAAACTTTCTTCCTCTAAAGCATAATAGCCTTTTAAGCTAAATAAATAGTTTGAATTTTAATCGCTGCTGCCTTCGGGCTTTGTGGGTAGTTTCCTTTGCTTTGTCGGGCTCGAATAGCCTTCAACCTTAAATAGTCGAGTGTTTGTTCGAACTCGAAATAATGAGTAACTCACTTGAAGTAATGTAGCCCGTAGGCTTTATGCTCGAGTGATTGCTCGAAACCGAAGTAATGTAGCCCGTAGGCTTTATGGCCGAGTGAGTGATTGTTCGAACTCGAAATAAGAGTAGCTCTTAGGCTTAATAGTCGAGTGAGTGATTGCTCGAACTCGAAATAAGAGTAGCCCTTAGGCTTAACAGTCGAGTGAGTGATTGCTCGAACCCGAAATAATGTTAGACCTTTGGCTTAGTAGTCGAGTGAGTGCTTTCTAAAACTCGAAGTAATGTAGCCCGTAGGCTTAGTGGTCGAGTGAGTGATTGCTCGAACTCGAAGTAAGGGTAGCCCTTAGGCTTAATAGTCGAGTGAGTGCTTTCTCAAACTTGAAGTGATGTAGCCCGTATGCTTAGTGGTGGAGTGAGTGATTGCTCGAACTCGAAATAAGAGTAGCCCTTAGGCTTAATAGTCGAGTGAGTAATTGCTCGAACTCAAAATAAGAGTAGCCCTTAGGTTTAACAGTAGAGTGACTGATTGCTCGAACCCGAAGTAATGTTAGCCCTTAGGCTTAGTAGTCGAGTGAGTTCTTACTCGAACTCGAAGTAATGTAGTATGTAGGCTTAGTGGTCGAGTGAGTTCTTGCTCGAACTCGAAGTGATATAGCCCCTAGGCTTAGTGGGACCTGATCTCATTGATCTTTCAGTTGGCAGTCCCCGATTTATGGGGTAATGGTCGGCCCTTAAGCCTGTTTGCATAACAGATCACGAAATAAAGGATGGATTATGAGATATGAGATATTGGTAAAGAAGAAAATTTCTCTTTATATCAGTATACATGTGTTCATATTTTGTACCAGGGATCGTGTAAACTACACGAGCATGGTTCGTTTTAACCATTTGGCTCTTACAATTGTTTCTATCGAAACCATGTTGTTATGAAGTAATTTCCTTGCATTGAACTTGATAATCGATTTTGATATATATATATATATATGTGCTTGAGGGTAATGCCCCCTAGTATTCGAGGTTGATTGTAAAGAGGCCTCGAATACTGTGGAATTGTTCTAAGTTAGTACGATCAATGGTTGCCTCGTTAAAAACCTTACCGAAAAACCCATTTGGGATAAAACCGGCCTAAGGGAAAAAGAGTGCAACGCGTGCTTTTAAGCCTAAGGCTTCGGGTTGAATAATCCATCCATATTCCTGGTCGAACTCCTACAAGGGTTAGTTTCAAAATATAAATGAACATGGGATGGTCGTACCTTAGCAGTAGTATCGTTTTAGGTGCGACACGTTCCAACTGCTTGGTAGTTGTTTGCTATTTATCACACCGAGCTTGTAGGATCCTTTACCGACGATTTCGAGAACCTAATACGGTCTTTCCCAGTTCAGGCCCAGTTTTCCTTCATTTGGATTTCGGGTGTTAAGGGTGACTTTTCTTAGCACTAAGTCCCTGATTTTAAAATGGAGAAGATTGGTTCTTCAATTATAGTATCTTTGGATCCGCTATTTTTGGGGGGCCAATCGGACGAGAGCTGCTTCTCGTTTTTCGTCTAATAATTCTAGGCTCGTGTTCATCCTCTCGTTATTTGATTCACCTATTGCATATCAAAACATGACGCTAGGTTCTCCAACCTTAACCGGGATAAGAGCTTCGGTGCCATAAACCAACGAGAACAGTGCGATTTTGAGGTTGTGCGGTATGCCCATAGGACTTCAGGTAGTATTTCTCTCCATTTTCCTTTGGCGTTGGTTAATCTTTTCTTAAGATTTTGGATGATGGTTTTGTTGGTCGATTCGGCTTGTCCGTTCCCGCTGGGATGATAAGGTGTCGATAGGATCCTTTTGATTTTTTGGTCTTCGAGAAATTTTGTCACTTTGCTTCCGATAAATTATTTTCCATTATCACATACAATCTCGGATGGCATCCCTAGCCGACATATGATGTGGTCCCAAACGAAGTCTATCACCTCCTTTTCTCTGACTTTCTCGAAAGCCTATGCTTCAACCCATTTAGAGAAATAATCAGTCAAAAACAAAATAAACCGAGCCTTACCTGGAGCCGATAGGAGGGGGACGACGATGTCCATTCCCCATTTCATGAAAGGCCAAGGAGATAGGACCGAGTGGAGAAATTCCCGGGTTGATGAATCATGGGAGCATGTCTTTGGCATTTGTCGTATTTTCGAACGTACTCCCTGGCATCTTTGTCCATATCGATCCGATAATATCTTGCTCTGATTATTATGTGGACTAATGAATCGGCACCGGAATGATTCCCGCAAGTGCCCTCGTAGGATGTAGCTGGTATCTCCCGATCCCAAACATATTTCCAGTGGGCCATTGAACATCCTTCTGAACAGCGTTCCATCATTGGATAAGGTGAACCGTACAACTTTCATACGTAGAGCTCTAGATTCCTTTGGATCCGATGGAAGTTTCCCGTTCTTGAAGTATTCTATATATTTGTTTCTCCAATCCCAGGCTAGACTCGTGGAGTTTATCTCGACATGACCTTCTTCGATTACCGATTTCATGAGTTGTACAACAGTCCCCGAGTTGAGTTCGTTATCCTCAATCGAAGAACTTAAGTTCGCAAGAGCGTCGGCCTCACTGTTCTGTTGTCGAAGCACATGTTGCATATTCCATTCCTTAAAATGATGTAGAGTCACTTGTAATTTATCCAAGTACCTTTTCTTTCGATCTTCTCAGACTTCGAAAGTCCCGTTGACTTGATTTACCACGAAAAGGGAATCACATTTGGCCTCCACGACCTCGGCTCCCAAGCTTGTAGCTAGTTCGAGGCCTGCAATCACGGCCTTATATTCGGCCTCATTATTAGTCAATTTTGTAGTTTTAATAGACTGTCTAACTACATTACCTGTGGGCGATTTTAGTACGATGCCTAGTTCGGACTCCTTTGCGTTCGAGGCTCCGTCCGTAAAGAGGGTCCAGATTCCCGAAGAAGTATCCGATTTTATCAGTAATTCCTTTTCAATTTCGAGTACCAAGTCCAGCACGAAGTCAACCGTAAAGTCCGCTAAGATCTGAGATTTGATAGTGGTTCGAGGTCGATACTCGATGGCATACCCGCCGATCTCTATGTCCCATTTGGCCAATCGACCTAAAAGCTCAGGCTTGTGTAATATATTTCGTAGAGGATAAGTCGTCACAACATGTATCGGATGGAACTAGAAATATTGTTTTAGTTTCCTATAGATACTTATTAAAGCAAGCACTAATTTTTCTAAGTGTGGATATCTAGTTTTGGCCTCATCTAAAGTTCGACTGATATAATAAATAGGAAATTGTGTATCTCGTTCTTCTCAAACTAGAACTCCACTTACCGCTATCTCGGAAGACAACTAGATACAAGTAGAGTTGTTCATCTGCCTTTAGGGTATAAAGCAATGGAGGGCTCGATAAATACAGTTTTAGCTCTTCTAAAGTCTGCTGACACTCCGGAGTCCATGCAAAATTGCTTTCTTTTTAAGCAGAGAGAAATATCGGTGGCTCCTATCCGAGGATCTCGAAATGAATCGTCCCAGGGCGGCTATCCGTCCCGTTAGCCTTTGCATGACCTTTACATTATCTACCACTATGATGTCCTCGATTTCTTTGATTTTATCAGGGTTAATCTCGATTCCTCGATTGGACACCATGAAGCCGAGAAACTGGCCCGAGCCAACCCCGAAAGCACATTTTGCGGGATTGAGCTTCATATGTACTCCCATAGTATGTCGAAAATTCTTGAAAACGCTTTAAATGGTCCTATACTCGTAGGGATTTAACTAACATGTCATCAATATAAACTTCTATTATTTTTCCTATTTTCTTTTCGAACATTCGGTTTACTAGGCGTTGATAAGTTGCACTATCATTTTTTAGACCGAATGGCATCACATTATAACAGTAAGTACCGTACTTAGAGATAAACGAGGTCTTTTCCTGATCCTCCAGGTTATCTGTATTTGGTTGTACCCGGAATAGGCATCGAGAAAACTGCGAGTGAAGAGGAAAAGAATCCTTAAGGAATTCTTTATTCAGGTCTTTATAATCTATACACATTCTAAGCTTGTTCCCCTTTTTAGGGACTACCACTATATTTGCTAGCCATTCAGGGTGTTTTACTTCCCGAATGGACCCTATTTTAAGAAGTTTGGTTACCTCATCTTTGATGAAGGCGTGTTTGACCTTGGAGTAGGGCCATCTTTTTGTTTTACCGGGTGGAACTTTGGGTCCACGCTTAGTTTATAAGTGGTGAATCCCGGTGGGATCCCTATCATGTCAAGATGGGACCAAGCGAAACAATTTATGTTAGCTATAAGAAATTGAATAAGCTTTTTTCTGAGCTTGGGATCTAACTCCGTGCCCAGTATACCTTTCGTTCGGACAAATATTCGATTAGTATGACTTACTCCAGTTCGTCGACCGTAGATTGAGTAGCGTCGGAATCATCGGGGACCACGAAGGATCGAGGTATCCCATGTTCATCATCTTCGTCAGTCTTTCGATTCTCTAATTGGGTTGGAGCTGACGTTTGTAATTGCTATTTGGTATGCCGTTCTTCCTTCGAACCTGATCCTTTTGCCGATGATAGTGAAGATATCAGAGTTGCTTCTTTGACGGCAAACATTTCTCTTGAGGCCGGTTGTTCTCCGTAAATTGTTTTGACTCCCTCCGATGTTGGGAATTTCAAAACCTGGTGGAGGGTCGAAGGTACAACTCTCATATTGTGGATCCACAACCTTCCAAAAATGGCGTTGTACCTCATATCACCTTCAATTACGTGAAACTTCGTTTCTTGGATTGTTCCGGCCATATTAGTTGGTAGAATTATCTCTCATTTGGTAGTTTCACATGCCATATTGAATCCGTTTAGAACCAGGGTTGTGGGTACGACCTGGTTCTGCGGGTCGAGCTGCTCTACGACCTACGATTTAATAATGTTGGCCGAGCTACCTGGATCAATTAACACACGTTTAACTTAAGTTTTATTCATAAGTACAGATATTACCAGTGCGTCGTTGTGAGGTTCCATGACTCCTTCTGCATCTTCATTATTAAAGGACAGGGTTCCTATGGGTGCGTAATCTTGAGTTCGAGATCGTTTTTCTCTTATAACCGACATCTTAGTGCGTTTAAGCACCTGCCCCTAAGGGGTATCGATCCCACCGATGATCATGTAGATGATGTGTTGTGTCTCTTCTTATTCATTCCGTCTGTTGAAATCCCTGTCTTTGAAATGATTTTTGGCCCTGTCACTTCTCAAAGATGCCCTTTATTGAATAATCTGGCTACCTCTTCTCTTAATTGCCTGCAATCTTCAGTTCTGTGGTCATAAGTGCCATGATATTCGCACATTTGATTGGGATTCCTCTGGGCAGGATCGGTCTATATAGGTCGAGGCCATTTAGTATCTTTGATGCGTCCGATAGCCGACACGATAGCGGATGCATCGATGCTGAAGTTGTACTCCGATAATCGAGGTGCTTCCCCGGGTCCAGTATGCCTGTCGAACCCATTCCTGTTCATTAGCCCTCAAGACCCTTGGCCTCAATCATTTCTCTTTTCACCTCATATGGGTTTGCGTGAGGGTTCGCTACCCCTACGATCTCTGTTATATGGCCGATATCGATCCTTGTTTGTCCTTGGTTCTCGGTCGATATCCCTTTTAGTATCGGACCTAGAACCCAACTGGCCGTCTTCGACTCTTATTTTGGATTGACACCGATTGTGCACATCGGTCCAAGTAATAGCTGGGTACTCGATCAAGTTATGCTTCAGCCGCCGTGAAGCCATCGAGCTTCGTTCGTTTAGACCTTCAGTGAAAGCTTCAACAACCCAATCATTTGTGACTGGTGGTAGATCCATTCGTTCCATTTGGAAACGAGATATGGATTCTCTTAGCATCTCGTTATCCTTTTGTCTTACCTTGAATAGGTCCGACTTCCTGGTTTCGACCTATGGACCCAGCATGTGCTTTTACGAAATAATCTGCGAGCATAAAAAAAGAATCGATAGAGTTAGACGGTAAATTATAATACCATATTATTGCTCCCTTTGACAAGGTTTCACCAAATTTTTTCAATAATACAGATTCGATCTCACTGTCCTCTAGATCGTTCCCTTTGATGGCACATATGTAAGAGGTGACATGCTCGTTGGGGTTGGTCGTTCTGTTATATTTAGGAATCTCGGACATGCAAACTTCTTTGGGATCGGTTTAGGAGCCGCGCTCGGGGGGAAAGGTTGTTGTATAAATTGTTTAGAATCTAAGCCCTTTAACATCGGTGGTGCCTCCGGGATCTGATCAACCCTAGAGTTATATGTTTCTACTTTTTTATCGTTTGCCTCGATCCTCCTTTCTCCTGACTTTATTCGTTTTGTCAGTTCTTCAAATATCTTAACAATTTCAGGATTAGTCCCCGATTCTTGCTCATTTGACCTTACTATAGTTGTCCCCATTTTGTGGGTGACTTCTTGTGGTGGATTGGGCTTTAGTCTGGTCGGTGTATGGATTTGGCTCTGCAACTGGGCTATTTCTACTTGTTGAGCTTGCAACATCTCGAAGATCATACGCAAGCTGATTCCGTTTTCCTCAGCATTTTGGGTATTTCGAGCTGCAGACCGAATTCCACCATGAATATTGTTTTCAGGGTCTGAACGTTGGTTCGCCTCGATGGCCGCATGTGAATTGACGTTTATTGGCTCTTCGACCCAAGCTCCAACGGGATCGATGAGTGGCCTTACACCCCCGGGGGATAATTTGTTTTTCTCATCTTGAAGGCCAGTTTCGTTGTCGATAGGTAGGGCCATTAATTGAGAATTCGTCGTTTTTAACCTGAAATCAAAGATACTTCCAAGAGCAAGTGTAAAATGGTGTGTTTTGTAGAGATTCATACCAAACAACCACTGTTATCCTTAGCCCCACAGTGGGCGCCAAACTGTTTACCCGAAAAACGGATAGAGTTGAATTTATACGTAATTCTAAGGGTACGTGGTATAACTTGACACAAATCGTAAAAGTGGGTAGAAATATTGAATATTGATCGTAAACAATGAAATACAAACAAAGTTAAAAGGGAAATTATTTATGAATAAGCAAGATGAATCAATGTATAAAGCTCAAAGGGATATTCTCTCAGAATGGGAGTGTATCAACAGTATCTGAGTTATATTCTATATCACTGCCTTGATGGTTCTTTTTTAAAGAAATATAGCCATCCCTCTTATAGTGGATGGATCCTACTTTAGATATAATTAAAAATACATAATGGAAAACCCATGATAAATCAACGTTTCCCTAATTTCCGCCGAGATTTTCTCCCTTAGTGCGGTTATAACGGCTCTTGTCTATGAGCTCGATCTTAATTGGATTTGATATTGATCGATCTCCAAATTCAGAGCTCGCTATTGACTCGAGCTAGATATTGATTCAGGGCCCGGTATTGATTCGAGCTCGGTATTGGTCGTTCTCTGGCTCTTAAGCTCGATAACACCGCTTCGTATCAGAGTTCGATTTGGACTCGAGCTTGGTAATAACTTCGAGCTCGGTATTTGATCGGTCCCTGAAACTCGAAGATCGGTAACCTGGCTTCAGACCTCATCTCGATATTATGAAGACGCTTTTCGGCCTATTAAGTTCCCATGCTTATCAATCGTACGAAGGTCGAAACCGGTTTTGACCGTACATAAAGAGTTAAGTAAAGATGCAGGGGCAAATATTTAAATCTTCGAATATTTCATATTATTCATTTTCATATTTGTAAATCACAATACCAACTCTTCACTCTTCCATCCGAGTCATACGTATGTTTCCAAGAAGTCTTTCAATTTTTTTTAATTTTTTTTAATTTGCTTTTAATTATCCTTATAAAATAAATTATTGAACAAATTTCTAAAAAGTCTTTCAAAATTTCTATTCACTTTCCTATGCAAGAATTAAAGGTTCTTTTAATAATAAGTCACTTTGCTTAATTCTATAATTAGCCACTTAATCAATATATTAAGTGATTGTTTCTTAATGAGTGTGTCTAATCTTTAAAAATACTTAAGATGAAATGAAGGAAATAATTATTAGTTTGGGTTAATTACATTAACACAAATATACTTAATTACATTAACACAAATATAATATGACCCAATTTGGGATGTACCTTCTATATTTTAAAATTAAATACTTATTCTTACACCTCTTATATTATGAAAATCCTACATGTAAACCCATGTGAGGTATATTCTTAACTAAAAAAGAAAAAAGCAGCATGGTGCTCTAAGCTCCCACTATACGCGGGGTTCGGGGAAGGGTCGTACCACAAGGATCTATCGTACGCAGTCTTACAAATTAAATTAAAATATAATTGAAAGACAAATCAAAAGTATAAATGAAATTTTTTTATATATTTATTTCTTATGAATTTTTTAAAAAAGTAAACATTTTTGTTTAATATAGTTAGTTACAAATATGCCTCATAAGCATGTAAATATAGGATTTTCATGATATAAAGGTGTAAGTGTTTGATTTTAAATACATGAAGTATTTCAAAAATTGAATCATATCATAGGTATGTTTCGTGTAATTAACCCTATTATTTTTGTGTAAACTCAATCTTTCCATTTAAGTTAATGAAATGTTTATTTAAACACTTAACATTCATGCAGATTAGAAGATGTGTTTGTGAAGATGTTTTACGTTTGAAAGATGCTAAGAAGTTCCTAGATTGCTCCTTGGGCAAGTAAGTTCCTAATGATCAAAGCTATAACCATTTGCATTCTTGGTCTATATTTCAACTTTAACTTAAAATAAAAAATTTAAAATTGAAGAATTCGTTAGAAGAGTATTGCAAGTGAAAATAATGATTTCTACTCATAGAACTTCAATGTTCAAATATTCTTTTTTAAGCCTCAACTTCAAATTTTGTATTTTCAACTTCAATCAAAATATTGTCCATGGGTGAACTATTTTATAAAATTTTGATTAAGTAGCTTTTCGAGGCTTATTAATTCTAAGGCGTGATAAATTTAATTTTTGTATAATTAATTTGGTTCAATTGATGCAGTCATATACAACATATGGTGCTAAAGTGGTGTTCTTGAATCAAAGGCCAAGAGCAAGACAATTCAAGGGTTCAATTAACAAACAATGCCAAAGTTGTATCGTATGTCAAAAAAGCCTTCAACGCCCAAACATTTTCTGCTCCATCTCATGGAAGGTTTGCACTTCCCAGTTTTTCTGACCTGTTTATTGTTTGCAAAATGTAGACAATGTTTATAATTTTCTGTAATTCCAGTTACAAAAAAAGTTCAAATATGCCCTTAAACTATACGATATTAAGCAGTTTTTTGCTTTGTCATTAATACTTTGGCACAAACATGTCACTGCCATATAATACTTGCTCTAAATATACTCTTATTTTGAACAATCCCATATGAAGGGCATATTTGGTCCCCCGTACGTATTTGCGAGAGATATTTGGTCTATTAAAGTTCTTTAGCTTTTATGTTATTGAGTTATCTTATTTGGTCATAGCAAAGTGATGGAAATTTGTAATGATAAAATCTCCCTTAAATCGATTGTTTTTTTTCTATAAATTTTAAATACAAAAGAAGAGAAGAAAAGTGTGGAAAAACCTAAATCATTTTGTTGGATGATAAACTTATACAATGGGCAGCCAATTTGAGAGGTTTTTCTTCCAACAAATGGTTGAGGTTTTTCTACGCGTTGCTTCTCTTTGTTCGTATTTGAGATTTATAGAAGGAAAGCAACAGATTTAGAAGGAATGTTATCATTACAAACTTCCATTATATTGACATGAACCAAATAAGATAACTCAATAACATAAAAGCTTAAGAACTTTAATAGTCCAAATATGCCATCAAAGTATGTGCGTGATATAATATATGTCTTTCATAAAATAAAGGTATATTTGGAATAAAGTATCGGACAACAAATGTATTTTTATGCCAAAGTATTAATGACGGATAAGTCCGCTAAATTTCGCATAATTCAATGGGATATTCGAACCTTTTTTGTTCAAAATATTATATAAATTATGCGTAATCTATGATGAGACTGCTTTTGTTAGCATGGTAAATCAAAACGAACATCTTAAGAGTCCTTTGGTTCAAGGACAAAATATGCAAGAATTAATATGTCACGACTCAATTTTCCCTTCGTGTGATGTCGTGACGACACCTAATCTCTACAACTAGGTAAGTCTAACATTTTGCGAAATAATGAAATAAAAATATAAATTTAACCAACTATTCAAAAATATATAACAAATCCCAAAACCCGGAACATCGGGAATCACAAACTAAAGAAGGAAAGATCTAGTGTCTTTTTACATCAGAGTCTAACTAGAAAAAATACAGAAGATAATGGACATGAGAAAGAGTAGAAGGGGACTTCGAGGTCTGCGGACACGACAGATATACCTTAAAATCTTCAAAGATGTCCCAGCTCACTGATAGTGCGGCTGATAAGGTGTACCTAGATTTTCACACGAAAAACATGTGTAGAGAGTAGCATGAGTACACTACAATCGGTACCCAGTAAGTGCCAAGCCTAACCTCGGTCGAATAGTAACGAGGTCAGGTCGGGTCCCTACTAGTAAATATATATAATAAAATAATATAGGGTGTAATACCGCAATAAAATAAAGGCTGAACTTTAACAATAATGAAATCATAGAAGGTAACAGCTCAGTAGACAAAAATACAACAGGGGATCTCCCGAGATACCGTCTCGTAGTCCCAAACATAAATGTGCAGGGGGATCTTTCGGAATACCGTTCCGTAGTCCCAAAGTAAATGTACAGGGGAATCTCCCGGAATACCGTTCCGCAGTCCCAAAGTAAATATGCAAGACAGGGGGATCTCCCGGAATACCGTTCTGTAGTCCCAAAGTAAATATGCAGTACATGGAGATCTCCCGAAATACAAATCCGTAGTCCCAAAGTAAATATGCAGTACAGGGAGATCTCCCGAAATACTGTTCTGTAGTCCCAAAGTAAATATGCAGTGCAAGCAATAGAAATGTAACTACATCACGAAACCTTACGATTTAGACTAAGTACCTATCAAGGAAGAAGCAGGAAATTCACTAAGCATGTTGCACAGAGTTTACATAGGCAATTAAAATACGTAGACATATTGTATTAGACTAAACAAGGTAGCTACGTAAATGGGAATAACTCAATTAATAATGAAAATAGATTAATACACATAAAAATGGTATAACTCAAAATAAAAGGAAAACAAGTTGTTGTTCAGTAAGAAAAATCGGGTTTTTCCACAACTAGCACGTGTACGTACTCGTCACCTCAGGTACACGGTGCTCACATATCACAATAGTTCCAAATCTTAAGGGGATTTCCCCCACACAAAGTTAGGAAAGCCACTTACCTCGAACCAAGCTCAATCAATCGGTCACAATGCCTTTCCCACGAATATCTGGCTCTGAATGGCACAAATCTAGCCAAAAGCAATTACATATCATAAATACAACAATAATAGACTCATCTAATTAACGAAATCAACACTTTAACGAAAATTCCAAAATTAACTCAAAACTCGCTCGTGGGGCCCACGTCTCGGAATCGGATAAAAGTCATAAAATACGAAAGTCGTTCACTCACGAGCCTAACCATATCAAGTTTATTAAAATCCGACACCAATTGGTCCTCCAAATCCACAAATCAAACTTTCAAATCCCTAGCCTCCAATTCCTAATTTTCATCTTAAATACAAACTAACTAGGTGGGAAAATACATCGGGAAGCAAGATTATTGATAAAACAAATAAGTACAAGGGACTTACCTCAAGAAACCCCTCAAAATGCTCTCAAGCAATCGCCAAACCCGAGCTGAAAATGTTGAAAATGAGCAAAAATTGCGAACACTTGCATTTAAGTGTTCTGTCCAGACATTTTGCACCTGCGAACTCTCTGTCTCACCTGCGACTATCGCAGGTGCAGAAATGCACCACACCTGTAGCTTCCCTTCGCACCTGCACCCAGCTGCCCGCATCTGCGACTCTCGCAGGTGCGGAAAAAATCTCCGCACCTGCGGTTGCTGCCCAACTCTTTCTTGACCGCATCTGTGGCTCTTCCTTCGCACATGCGATCCCGCACCTGCGGTCTCCCCTCCGCAGGTGCGAAAACACCGAAAACTAGAAAATCTTCAGCAACTAGCCTAAGTTCAAATTCAATCCATTAAGCATCCGGAACACACCCGAGGCCCCTTGGACCACAACTAAATATACCAATAAGTCCTAAAACACCATACGAAATTAGTCGAGCCCTCAAACCCCATCAAACAACGCTAAGATCACGAATCACCCTCCAATTCAAAGTTAATGAACTTTAAACTTTAAATTTTCACAACCAATGTCGAAATCTATCAAACCACGTCCGATTGACCCCAAATTTGGCACACAAGTCATATTCAATATTTTGGACCTACTCCAACTTCCGGAATCGGATTCCGACCCCGATATCAAAAACTCCACTACCGATCTAAAACTTCAAAAATTCGACTTTCGCCAATTCAAGCCTAAATAAGCTACGGACCTCCAAAACACAATTCGGACATGCCCCTACGTCCAAAATCACCTAAGTATCTGGAACCGACAAAACTCTATTCCGGAGTCGGCTTCACACAATTTCGACTACGGATAAAATCCTAAGACTTAAGCTCATGTTTTAGAGATTAAGTGTCCCAAAACACTATAAAAACTAAAGCGAACCCTCCCGCCAGGTCACCATAGCAGAAATAGATATAGGAGAAGCAGTAAATGGGGATCGGGACTATTACTCTCAAAATGACCAGCCGGATCGTTACATCCTTCCCCTATAAAAATAATCGTTCATCCTCGAACGAGCATAAAGACATACCTGAAGTGGTGAAAAGGTGAGGGTAACGGCTGCGCATAACATGCTTGGTCTCCCAAGTCGCCTCCTCGGCCGACTATCCCCTCCAATGAACCTTCACGGAAGCAATGTTCTTTGTTCTTAGCTTTCTGACCTGCCTGTCTAAAATAGCCACTCTCTCCTCAACATAAGATAGATCCTTGTCCAACTGGACTGAGTTGAAATCCAACACATGAGATGGATCGCCGTGATACTTCCGGAGCATAGAAACATGGAATACCGGATGAACTCCTGCTATATTTAGAGGCAAGGCAAGCTCATAAGCAACCTCCCCAACTCGACACAACACCTCAAATGGACCAATGAACCTTGGGCTCAGCTTTCCATTCTTTCCAAATCTCATATCTCCCTTCATAGGCGAAACCCGGAGCAAGACTCGCTCTACAATTATGAATGCCATATCGCGAATCTTCCGGTCCGCATAACTCTTTTGTCTGGACTGGGCTGTGCGAAGTCTATCCTGAATCACCTTCACCTTTTCCAAGGCATCCTGAACCAAGTCTGTACCCAATAATATGGCCTCGCCGGGCTCGAACCAGCCCACTGGGGACCGATACCGCCTACCATTCAAAGCCTCATACGGTGCCATCTGAATGTTGGAGTGATAACTGTTGTTGTAAGAAAACTCCGCAAGTGGAAAGCTGGTCCTAAGCACCCCCAAAATCTATCACACACGCACAGAGCATATCCTTTAATATCTGAATAGTGCGTTCGGAATGCCCGTTCGTCTGAGGGTGAAATGCTGTGTTCAACTCAACCCGAGTACCCAACTCATATTGTACATCTCTCCAGAACTGTGACATAAACTGCGTACCCCGGTCAGAGATAATAGATACTGGTACGCCATGAAGCCTGACGATCTCACGGATGTAGATTCAAGCTAGCTGCTTGGAAGAATAGGTAGTCATCACAGGAATGAAATGAGCCGACTTGGTCAGCTTATTCACAATCACCCAAACTGCATCAAACCTCTGCTGAGTCCGTGGGAGTCCAACAACAAAATCCATAGTGATCCGCTCCCATTTCCGCTACGGAATCTCTAACTTCTGAAGCAATCCACCTGGTCGCTGATGCTCATATTTTACCTACTGGCAATTTAGACATCGAGCCACATACTATACTATGTTCTTCTTCATTCTCCTCCACCAGTAATGTTGTTTCAAGTCCTCATACATCTTTGCGGCACCCGGATGAATAGAGTACCGCAAACTGTGAGCCTCCTGGAAAATCAACTCACGCAAACCATCTACATTGGGCACACATAGCCTGCCCTGCATTCTCAATGCACCATCATCTCCAATAGTGACCTCCTTAGCATCACCGTGCTGGACCGTGTCCTTAAGGACAAACAGATGGGGTTCATCATACTGACGCTCCCTGATATGATTATAAAGAGAAGACCGAGAGACCACACAAGCCAATACTCGACTCGGCTCAGAAATATCCAATCTCACAAACTGGCTGGCTAAGGCCTAAACATCCAACGCCAATGGCCTCTTTGCTACTGGTAGATATGCTAAACTCCCCAAACTCTCTGCCCGGCAACTCAAAGCATCGGCCACCATATTGGCCTTCCCAGGGTGGTACAAACTAGTGATATCATAATCCTTAAGCAGCTATAACCACCTCTGCTGACGTAAGTTAAGATCTTTCTGCTTAAACAGATGCTGCAAACTCCGATGATCGGTGTAAATCTCACAAGGAACATCGTACCAATAATGCCACCATATCTTCAAGGCATGAACAATAGCTGCTAACTCAAGGTCGTGGACATGATAGTTCTTTTCATGCACCTTCAGCTGTCTGGACGCGTAGGTAATCACCCTACCGTCCTGCATCAATACCGCACCAAGACCAATCCGCGATGAATCACACTATACAGTATAAGACCCCGAACATGTAGGTAATACCAATACTGGGGCTGTAGTCAAAGCTGTCTTGAGCTTCTGAAAGCTCTCCTCACATTCCTCTGTCCACTTGAACGGAGCACTCTTTTGGATCAACCTGGTCATAGGTTCTGCAATAGATGAGAATCCCTCTACAAAGCAACGGTAATACCCCGCCAAACCAAGAAAACTGCGGATCTATGTAGCTGAGGATGGTCTGGGCCAACTTTGCACTGCTTCAATCTTCTTCGGATCCACCTGAATCCCCTCACTCGATACTATACGACCCAAGAATGCCACTGAGTCTAGCCAGAACTCACACTTTGAATATTTTGTATATAACTTCCTTTCTCTTAAGGTCTGAAGCGTAGTCCTCAGGTGCTGCACATGATCCTCCCGACTCCGGGAGTATACCAGACTGTCGTCAATAAACACAATGAAGAATGAGTCAAGATAAGGCCAGAACACACTGTGCATCAAGTGCATAAAAGCTGTTGGGGCATTGGTCAGCCCAAAAGACATAACACGAAACTCATAGTGACTATATCTGGTCCTGAAAGTAGTCTTCGAGATATCTGGCTCGCGAATCTTCAATTGATGATAACGTGAACGTAAGTCAATCTTGGAAAATACTCTAGGACCCTGTAATTGATCAAATAATTCACAAATACGAGGCAATGGATACCTGTTCTTCACTGTGACTTTGTTCAACTGGCGGTAATCAATATACATCCGCATAGAACCATCCTTCTTCACAAATAAGACAGGAGCACCCCAAGGTGACACACTGGGCCGAATAAAGCCCTTATCAAGCAATTCCTGTAATTGCTCCTTCAACTCCTTTAACTCAGGAGTAGTCATACAATATGGAGGTATAGAGATGGACTGAGTGCCCGGCAACAAATAAATGCCAAAATCAATATCTCTGTCGGGCGGCATGCCCGGAAGATCAGCTGGGAACACATCTGGAAAGTCCCTCACTACTGGAACTGACTCAACTGTAGGGGTATCAATACTGACATCTCTCACATAAGCTAGATACGCATCACACCCCTTCTCAATGATTCGTTGAGCTTTAAGAAATGAAATAACTCTGCTGGGAGTATAATCAAAGGTACCTCTCCACTCAAATCGCGGAAATCCTAGCATAGCCAGCATCACGATCTTAGCGTGACAATCAAGAATAGCATAATGGGGCAACAACTAGTCCATGCCCAAAATAATATCAAAGTCCACCATGCTGAGCAATAATAAATCGGCTCTGGTCTCAAAACCACTAAGAGCAATCAAACACGACCGATACACGTGATCCACAACAAGAGAATCTCCCACAGGAGTAGACACATAAATATGGGAACTCAAAGAATCCCAAGATACGCCCAAATACAAGGCAAAATAAGAGGAAAAATAAGAATATGTAGAGCCTGGGTCAAATAATACCAACGCATCTCTGTGACAGACCGGCACAATACCTGTAATGACAGAATCAGAAGCAACCACCTCTGTACGAGCAGAAAGTGCATAATATCTGGCATGGCCTCTCCCTATAGGGTGACCTCTACCTCCCCGACCTCTACCCCGAGCTAGCTGAGTAGGTGGGGTGGCAGCTGGTGCTGTAATCATAGCCTAAGGACCCGGTGGAGCACGTTGTGGCTGAGAAGTCTGTGAAGGTGCACCCCTCCTAATCCTGGGGTAATCCCTCACCACATGGAGAGTGTCACCACACTCAAAACAAGATTTGGGAGGGCGTGGCTGCTGTGACTGGCTCGGGCCAGGTCTGCTGGACTAGCCAGTAGGAACACCCCATGCAGGAGGCACACTAGACACTGGCAGTGCATAATAAGGCCCCTGGGGCCTAGGAGGAGCTGGAACACCGCTAGCGGCTGGAAGAGCTAAATGAACGGGGCGGCTCATATAACCACTACCATGGTGGGCTGCTGGGGAACGAGCTCTAGAATAATAACCAGCCTCTCGAGACCTCTTGGCCTCCTTCTCCTCTCTATCTTGCGCAAACATGCCCTCAAATCTCCTGGCAATACTCACAACTTGCTGATAAGAAATATCCATCTCCAATTCCCTGGCCATACTACTCCGGATGTTGGGATGGAGTTCCTCAATAAACCATCGAACCCTATCTCGAACTGTGGCAACTAAGGCCGGTGCATGTCGGGCCAAATCGCTGAAACGGACTGCATACTCTGACACAGTCGTAGCACCCTGGCGCAACTGCTCAAACTCGGCGCGCCATGAGTCCCTAAGGATCTGAGGGGCATACTCTCTCAAAAACATGTCCGAGACCTGAGTCCATGTAAGTGAAGCTGCCTCAGTTAGACTACTCAGCTCATAAGCACGCCACCACTGATAGGCTTCTCCCCTAAGATGGAATGTAGTAAAAGAAACCCACTCGTCTCCGCTACGCCCATAGTACGGAGAATACGATGACACTCCTCCAGAAAACCCTGAGCATCATCTATGGCCAATCCGCTGAAGGTAGGTGGGTGGTACTTCTTGTACCTCTCAAGTCTGAGCTGCTCCACCTCAGAAGTTGCTGCCTTAACCTTGGGCTGAGCTGGAGCTACCGGCTGCATTGGTACGACCTCTGGAAACTAGTTTACCTAAACCCACTGCTCTGGAATACCGACGACGGGAGTCTGTGCTCCTCCCTCAGCCTGAGATGTGGCAGGAGAAAGTGGAATCAATCCAGCCTGAGCTAAGGTGCTGAACAAGCTCAGAAACTAGGCTAGAGTCTCCTGGAGGGCTGGTGCAGAAACATGTACCTCAGGTGTCTGCCCTCTAGCTGGAGCTACTGGGGGATCCTCTGTAGCAACTCGTACGGGTGCTCTGGCTGCACCACGTGGATATCCTCGGCCTCTACCCCGGCCCCGACCTCTAGTGGCTCTAGTAGGGGGCGCGGGTTCCTGGTCATCGGATCCGCTTGTATGTGTACTCACCATTTGTGAGAGAATAGAATACAGAGGTTTAGAATTTTGTTTTTGAAGTCAACAATTTTAACACGACAAAGAATCAAAGTAGTGAAATTTTCCTAACAGTCACATAGCCTCCCTAAGATAAGTACAGACGTCTCCGTACCGATCTGTGAGACTCTACTAAACCGGTTTATGACTCAAAACACCTATGAACCTAGAGCTCTGATACCAACTTGTCACAACCCAATTTTCCCTTTGTGTGATGTCGTGACGGCACCTAGTCTCTACAACTAGGTAAGCCTAACATTTTGTGGAATAATGAAATAAAAATATAAATTTAACCAACTATTCAAAAATACACAACAAATCCCAAAACCCGGAACATCATGAATCATAAACTACATAAGGAAAGATCTAGTGTCTCTTTACATCAGAGTCTAACAAAGCAAAATACAGAAGATAATGGACATGAGAAAGAGTATAAGGGGACTCTGAGGTCTGCGGACGCGGCAGATATACCTTGAAGTCTCCAAAGCTATCCCGGCTCACTGGTAGTGCAGCTGATAAGGTGCACCTGGATCTGCACATGAAAAACATATGCAGAGAGTAGCATGAGTACACCACAATCGGTACCCAGTAAGTGCCAAGCCTAACCTCGGTCGAGTAGTGACGAGGTCAGGTGGGGGCCCTACTGGTAAATATATATAATAAAATAATATAGGGTGTAATACCGCAATAAAATAAGGTCTGAAATTTAATAACAATGAAATCATAGAAGGTAACATCTCAGTACGCAGAAACATAATAGGGGATCTCTCGAGATACCGTTTCGTAGTCCCAAACGTAAATGTACAGGGGGAACTCCTAGAATACCGTTCCGTAGTCCCAAAATAAATGTGCAGGGGGGTCTCCCGGAATGCCGTTCCGTAGTCTCAAAGTAAATATGCAAGACAGGGGGATCTCCCGAAATACCGTTCTGTAGTCCCAAAGTAAATATGCAGTACAGGGGGATCTCCCGGAATACCGTTCCGTAGTCCCAAAGTAAATATGCAGCGCAAACAATAGAAATGCAACTACATCACTAAATCTTACAATTTAGACTAAGTACCAGTCAAGGAAGAAGCAGGAAATTCACTAAGCATGCTGCACAGAGTTCACATAGGCAATTAAGACACGTAGACATGATGTATTAGACTAAACAAAGTAGCTACGTAAATGGTAATAACTCAATTAAGAATGAAAATAGATTAATACTCATAAAAATGGTATAACTCAAAATAATAGGAAA
Source organism: Nicotiana otophora (assembly GCA_000715115.1). NCBI lineage: Eukaryota > Viridiplantae > Streptophyta > Magnoliopsida > Solanales > Solanaceae > Nicotiana > Nicotiana otophora. The sequence continues at coordinate 31,485 of AWOL01S0017094.1, forward strand.
ACAGGTTGATGTTCAGTAAGAAAAATCGGGTTTTTTCACAACTAGCACGTGTACGTACTCGTTACCTCACGTACACGGTGCTTACATATCACAATAGTTCCAAATCTTAAGGTAATTTCCCCCACACAAAGTTAGCAAGCCACTTACCTCGAACCAAGCTCAATCAATCGGTCACAATGCCTTTCCCACGAATATACCGCTCCGAATGGCTCAAATCTAGCCAAAATCAATTACATATCATAAATACAACAATAATAGACTCATCTAATTAACGGAATCAACACTTTAATGAAAATTCCAAAATTAACTCAAAAATCGCTCGTGGAGCCCACGTCTCGGAATCGAGTAAAAGTCATAAAATACGAAAGCGTGTTCACTCACAAGTCTAACCATATCAAATTTACTAAAATCCGACACCAAATGGTCGTCCAAATCCACAAATCAAGCTTCCAAATCCCTAGCCTCCAATTCCCAATTTCCACCGTAAATACACACTAACTAGGTGGGAAAATACATGGGGAAGCAAGATTATTGATCAAAAATAATAACAAGGGACTTACTCAAGAAACCCCTCAAAATTCTCTCAAGAAATCGCCAAACCCGAGCTCAAAATGTTGAAAAAGAGCAAAAATCGCGAACACTTGCATTTAAGTGTTCTGTCCAGACATTTCGCACCTGCGGACTCTCTGTCGCATCTGCGACTATCGCAGGTGCGGAAATGCATCGCACCTACGACTTTATTTCGTACATGCGCCTAGTTGCCCGCATATGCGACTCTCGCATGTGAGGGAAGAATCTTCACACCTGCGGTTCCTGGCCAACTAGTTCTTGACCGCATCTGCGGCTCCTTCTTCGCACATGCGATCCCGCACCAGCGGTCTCCCCTCCGTAGGTGCGAAAACACCAGAAACCAAAAAATCTTCAACAACTAGCCTAAGGCCAAATTCAATCCGTTAAGCTTACGGAACGCACCCGAGGCCCCCGGGACCTCAACCAAACATACCAAGAAGTCCTAAAACACCATACGAACTTAATCGAGCCCTCAAACCCCATGAAACAACGCTAAGATCACGAATCACCCTCCAATTCAAACTTAATGAACTTGAAACTTCAAATTTCCACAACCGATGCCGAAATCTATCAAACCACGTCCGATTGACCACAAATTTGGCACACAAGTCATATTTAACATTTCAGACCTACTCCAATTTCCGGAATCGTATTTCGACCCCGATATCAAAAATTTCACTACCGGTCCAAAACTCCAAAAATTCGACTTTTGCCAATTCAAGCGTAAATAAGCTACGGACCTCCAAAACACAATTCAGACATACCCCTTTGTCCATAATCACCTAACGGAGATAACGGAACCGACGGAACTCCATTCCGAAGTCATCTTCTCACAGTTCTGACTACGGTCAAAATCTTAAGACCTAAGCTCCCGTTTTAGGGACTAAGTGTCACAAAACACTCTAAAAACAAAAATGAACCCTCCCGACAAATAACAATAACAGAAATAGATATGGGAGAAGCATTAAATAGGGGATCGGGGCTATTACTCTTAAAATGACCGGCCGGGTTGTTACATCCTTCCCCTCTAAAAACAATCGTTCGTTCTCGAACGAGCATAAAGACAAACCTGAAGTGGTGAAAAAGTGAGGGTAACGGCTGTGCATAACATGCTCGGTCTCCCAAGTCGCCTCCTCGACCGGTTGTCCCCTCCAATGAACCTTCACGGTAGCAATGTTCTTTGATCTTAACTTTCTGACCTGCCTGTCTAAAATAGCCACTGGCTCTTCAGCATAAGATAGATCCTTGTCCAACTGGACTGAGCTGAAATCCAACACATGAGACAGATCGCTGTGATACTTCCGGAGCATAGAAGCATGGAATACTGGATGAACTCCTGCTAGACTTTGAGTTAAGGCAAGCTTATAAGTAACCTCTCCAACTCAACGCAACACCTCAAATGGACCAATGAACCTTGGGCTCAGCTTGCCCTTCTTTTCAAACCTCATAACGCCCTTCATAGGAGAAACCTAGAGCAATACTCGCTCTCCAACCATGAATTCCATATCGCGAACCTTCCAGTCCGCATAACTCTTCTGTTTGGACTGGGCTGTGCGAAGTCTATCCTGAATCACCTTTACCTTTTCCAAGGCATCCTCAGCCAAGTCTGTACCCAATAATCTGACCTCGTCGGGCTCGAACCAACCCGCTAGGATCGACACCACCTACCATATGGAGCCTCATACGGTGCCATCTGAATGTTGGACTGATAACTGTTGTTGTAAGCAAACTCCGCAAGTGGCAAAACCTGGTCCCAAGCACCCCCAAAATCTATCACATACGCACGAAGCATGTCCTCTAATATCTGAATAGTGCTCTCGGACTACCCGTCCGTCTGAGGGTGAAATAATGTGCTCGACTCAACCCGAGTACCCAACTCATGTTGTACAACTCTCCAGAACCATGATGTAAACTGCGTACCCCGGTCAGAGATAATAGATACTGGTACGCCATGAAGCCTGACGATCTCACAGATGTAGATTCGAGATAGCTGCTCAGAAGAATAGGTAGTCATCATAGGAATGATATGAGATGACTAGGTCAGCCTATCCGCAATCACCCAAACTGCATCAAACCTCCGCTGGGTCCATGGGAGTCCAACAACGAAATCCATAGTGATCCACTCTTATTTTCACTCCAGAATCTCTAACTTCTGAAGTAATCCACATGGTCGGTGATGCTCATATTTTACCTGCTAGCAATTCAGACATCGAGCCACATACTCTACTGTGTTCTTCTTTATTCTCCTCCACCAGTAATGCTGTTTCAAGTCTTGATACATCTTTGCGGTACCCGGATGAATAGAGTACCACGAACTGTGAGCCTTCTGGATAATCAACTCACGTAAACCATCTACATTGGGCACACATAGCCTGCCCTGCATCCTCAATGCACCATTTAGGGACTAAGTGTCCCAAAACACTCTAAAAACTAAAACGAACCCTCCCGCCAAGTCACAATAGCAGAAATACATGTGGGAGAAGTAGTAAATAGGGGATCGGGTCTATTACTCTCAAAACGACCGGTCGGGTCATTACATAATATTGCAATGATTATAATGTATGGACTATTTGGTTTCACTAGGGTTGTTTGGTAGGATGTATTAGAGAAAATAATACATATATTAACGTAGTATTATTAATCCCTTGTTTGATAGTGTTTTTCAACCTAGTATTAGTTATACACTTTATTCAGTACTAATATTCTTATACATGGCAAACCATGACACATTAGCAATGCCAATATTTTATAATAAATGAATAAACATGTATAATGATATAGTTCCCCTTTAATATACCAAACCAAACAGTTGATAAGAAATAATTCCAGCATAACTAATCACAGCATTACTAATTTCAGCATTATTAATATACCTATTTAGAGCTATTATTATACACCCAATCAAATGACCCCTGGGAGTATTATTTGGACTAAACGATATACATAATCTAATATTCCCCTTGCAAGATGAAGGTCAAGATCCAAAGACTGTTCATCTGGTTCGCTGATCGTCTCATCCATAAAACTAAATTTTCTCATGGACCTAACTGTAACGACCCGTCTGGTCGTTTTGATTATTACAACCTTTTCCCCCATTTACTGATCAGTTTATGCTTTACAGTTGTTGTATGACTTGTCGGGGTAATTTGTAATGACCCAACTGGTCATTTTGACTTTTAGAACCTCGTTCCCCTAAATAAAACTCCTTGTATGTGATTTTATTAATTTATGACTTACGGGGATGGTTGGTTCAGGATTTGAAAGTGTTTGGGTTGAAATTGGAACACTTGGTTCCTTAAGTTGGCCTTAAAATCTTAAGTTTGACTTCGGTCAATATTTTTGAGAAAACAACCCTGAAATCGAGATTTGACGGTTCCAATAGCTTCGTATGGTAATTTTAAACTTAGGAGCATGCTCAAAATTTTATTTGGAAGTCCGTAGTTAAATTAGGCATGAAATGGCTAAAACAAGAATTTAAGTTTGGAAGTTTGACCGAGGAGTTGACTTTTTGATATCGGGGTCGGAATCCAGTTCCGAAAATTTTCATAGCTCTGTTATGTCATTTATGACTTGTGTGCAAAATTTGAGGTAAATCGAACTTGATTTGATAGGTTTCGGTACCGAATATAGAAGTTGGAAATTTTAAGTTTCACTAAGCTTGAATTGGAGCATAATACGTGGTTTTAGCGTCGTTTTATGTGATTTGAGGTTTCCAATAAGTTCGTATGATGTTTTAGGATTTATTGGTATATTTGGTTGAAGTCTCAAGGGCCTCGGGTGAGTTTCGGACGGCTAACAGATCATTTTTGGCCTTTGGGGGATTTTTGATAGTTGCTGGTATTTTTCTTCTAATTTCCTTATACGCGATCGCGTAAGTTCGTCTGTGATCGCGTAGGGTAATTTGTGTAGAGGTGAATTTGTTCTACGTGATCGCGTGAATGGGGTTGCGATCGCATAGGCTTAATTGGGCAGCTGGAAATTTGTTCTACGCGATCGCGTGGGAACGCCCGCGATCGCGTAGGTTTAAGCGAGCTGTGCTATGCGAACAGGTGTCTAAGGCCGCGTTTGCGAAGAGGAATGGAGAGAGGAGCTGGACCACGCGCGCTTAATGCTTCGCGATCGCGTGAGAAGGTTCGCGATCGCGTAGGTTTGCAGAGTCAGTGCTTCGCGATCGCGTCGGACTTTCTGCGATCGCGTAAAGTTAATTTTGGCGGTGTTGAAATTGTGCTTCGTGATCGCGTGATGAAGTTCGCGATCGCGTAGAAGAAATCACTGGGCAGAGAGTTTAAGTTCTGTAAATGGGACTTCGTCCCATTTTTCATTTTTACCGATTTGGAGCTCGGATTGAGGCGAATTGTGGGAGATTTTCAGAGAAAATAACAGGGTAAGCATTCTTAACTCAATATTGGTTAAATTACCCGAATCCATCACTGTTTTTATCATTTAATTAGTGAATTAAGTTGGAAAATTTTGAAAACCCTCTTGGATAGATTTGAGGATTTGAGGGCCGAATTGTTATTGGAATTTAGTAATTTTGGTATGGGTAGACTCGTGGTTGAGTGAATGTTCATATTTTGTAACTTTCACGGATTCCGAGATGTGGGCCCCACAGAAGAATTTTGAGTTCATTTCGGATTTTTATTGAAAAATATAGTATTTTCTTATAAAATTGATTCCTATAATTTTTGGTGATTGTATCGAATTATTTTGGCTAGATTCGAGCCATATAGAGTTGGATAATTGAGGAAAAGGCCTACTAGAAGATTAAATTGGAGCAAGTTGAGGCAAGTCTCTTGTCTAATCTTGTGAGGGGAAATTTACCCCATATGTGATTAAACTAATAATTGTTGCTAATTGTGGGAGCTACGTACGCACGAGATGACAAGAGTCCATATGTAGCTACTACTTATGATAAAGTCCCGGTAGTTTAGGACTCAAATTATAAATTTCGTATGTAAATTGTATCCTTATTTAATTAAAGTATTGGAATTATTTTGTAAATTGTTAGAAAAAGATAATAAAGAAGACAAATCTCATATACTTTATTTTCTATATAAAATTAATTAATTGTTAAAACAAATTATTCATCCTCTCAAATTAATCAAGTTATGAATATACTCTTCTTTCGGAGGTACACAAGAAAATGTCCTCCTTTCTTGTGGAACGGGCCGAATGCCTCGGCAATATAGATTGTAACGACCTGGCCGGTCGTTTTGAATATTATAACCCCGTTCCCCAATTTACTGTTTAATTTATGCCTTACGATTGATTTATGACTTATCGGGTTAGTTAGTTCAGGTCCGGAAGAATTTCAGAGTGAAATGAGACACCTAATCTCATAATTGAAAACTTAAGTTGGAACAATTGTCTGGATATTGACTTATGTGTAACGGACCTCGAAATTTAATTCTGATGATTCTAATAGCTCTGTATGGTGATTTTGGACTTAGGAGCGTGTCCGAAAAATTATTTGGAGGTTAGTAGTGGAATTAGGCTTGAAATGCCAAAAATTAAATTTTTAAAAAGTTTGACCGGGGGTTTACTTTTTGATATCGAGGTCGGAATCCGATTCTGGAAATTGAAAGAGCTTCGTTATGTCATTTATGACTTGTGTGCAAAATTTGAAGTCATTCCGGATTGATTTGATGTATTTCGGCACAAGATATAGAATTTGAAAGTTCAAAGTTCGATAGGCTTGAATTGAGATGCGATTCGTGGTTTTAGTATTGTTTGAGGTGATTCGAGGCTTCGACTAAGTTCGTATGATGTTTTAGGACTTGTTGATATATTTTGTTGAGGTTCCGAGGGGCTCGGGCGAGTTTCAGAGTGGTTTCAGACCATTTCTAGGCCATTTTTAATTGCTGGTTTCTGCCTACAGAGGTGTACATCGCGATCGCGAACATTTGGTCGTGTTCGCAAAGAGCAATCAGCAGTTTGGGGCCTTGTGAATCGCGATCGCGTAGAACAAAATCTCTATTGCACTAACCCTATTTTGAAAGCTATTATCTCGCAATCTATAAGGAATTTAGAGATGATCTAAAAATTAAAGTTGTAGCCCTTGATGTCTAGTTTTCATAAAGGCAAATCATTTGTCATTTAGAGTTGTTTACAAAACATTATGGTGGATATACTATAGGTTATCTGGGAAGAGTTTGGAAATCTCTGTTGCACATGGCTAACTTTGGAAGCTTATATCTATAAATATATAAGGAATTAGATATGATCAACAAATGAAAGTTATAGAGCTTTGTGTCTAGTTTTCAGAAAGTTAAACCATTTGCAATTTGGAGTTTTGTACAAAGAGTTATGACTATTATACTAGAGGTTGTCTGAAAGAGTTGCGGAGTTTGTTCTTCGCGACCACGATTGGTTTTCCGCGATCGCACAGAGAAATTTTTGGGCTAAAACATTTTGTGCTTCATGATCGCGAAGAGTAAATACCCGGACAGTAGCTATATTTGGAGATTTCAGCCATTTGTAACATATTTGGAGCTATGGAGCTCGGATGGAAGCAATATTTGAGGCGATGTTTCACCATATGGATTGGGGTAAGTGTTCTATATCCGAAAGTGATTATCCTTTATGATTCTATGATTATATTCATCATTTATTTCGGATTTAAATGGAAGAAATCAAGATTTTTGCAAAATATTTCAAGAACGAAAAGTTTAGATTTGGAGGTCGAGTTATTATCGGAATTTGATAAAATTGGTATGGGTGGACTCATAATTGAATGGGTTGTCGAATTTTGTGAGTTTTGTCAGATTACGAGACGTGGGCCCCACGAGCAATTTTTTGAGTTAAATTTCCGATTTTGTTGGAAAATTAATATTTTCATATGGAATTAATTCCTATAATTAGTATTGACTGAATTGAATTAATTTGAATAGATTTGAGCTGTCTGGAGGATTTCTTAAAGCAAGACGGTTGTTTTGGAATATCGGCATAAATTTAAAAAGGTAAGTATCTGTCACGACCCAATTTCACCTATATGTCGTGATGACGCCCAACACTACAGCTAGGCAAGCCAACTAATAAATTAAACATATATCGATAAAATTTAAATCTAAGAAAACTAATAAGACACCAAATTCTATCAATGTGCGTGCCAAGACCTCGTGTCACAAGTGTATGAGCATCTAGTAGATTATACAAAACTTCAAATACTATCTGAAATGAAAATAGACAGAATTAAAAATACAAGAAGAGGCACTGGTAGCTGCAGGACGGCTCAGAAAGGCAGCTCACCACTACGCCCCTAGATAACGAGAATGTGCGATGATAGGTCCTCCACTAGTATCTGTCTCAGATCCTGCACAAAAAGTGCAGCAAGTGTAGCATGAGTACGTAAACAACATGTACCCAGTATGTATCAAGCCTAATCTCGAAGTGGTAGAGACGAGATGGCTGACTTTGACACTCACTAAGGGTCAACAATAATAAATCAAATAAATTATAATTATTCAAATCAGCATGATTCACA